>NTHP01000138.1:1126813-1160711 GCA_003416845.1 Oplegnathus fasciatus | reverse complement strand
TTTTTGTTTCCACCAACTCTTGATGGAAATGGAAATGCTCCATTATGTTCGCCAGCTAGTCACTAACTGTGTATGTCTGCTGTTTGGTGCTGAGGAGGTCGTGTACAGTGGGCGTATCTAAGCTTTTTCACTGAGAACATCTGCCTGCTGCTGCTGAAAACAATGCTGAGGGGAGCGGTGAGACTGAACCAAACCAGTAAAGTTGCGGGTCATTGTAGAGCTGAGGGGAACTGCAGAGTTGGGTGATAATTCTCTGTGGATCCATCACCACGAGCAACACCTCTCACGTTCCTCTAACCCAACGTTAATAAGAAACTATTGATTAGAGCAGCTTTGAGCACCCGCTGAAGGATTTGTTCACCAGACGTTAACATTGTAACTGTGTCCACATGGTGGTGAATTTTAATGTCACAGCATCTCTTTTAATCTCCTTCATGCTTCTCAGAGAGCCGGGACTCACAAGAACTAGTTTAGTATTCCTCATTAAGAGACCCTGACAATGATGATGCTTTGTGCTGCACTTTTTATATGAGCACTTTAAACACTGTTACATCTGTTGGTGTTGATATTATTGCGCCAATGAAGAATGTCCTTTTCAGTCTACATGACCGCAAACACTGCAGCTCCACTCAACACCCTGGGCACCTGCCAAGCCAACACACACACACACAAATACACACACACACACCCATGAAGGTGGCTAGACTTAAGTGCTCTGGGTTGTTTTGGCCACTGTCAGCAGATGAGTTATTGGGGTAGTTCCTCAGTGCTGATTAGATTTGGGTTTATGTATCAGCCTTCGCTGGACTGCTCTGGTTTTACTTCAATTATCTTTTTTTTCCCTCACAATCAGCTGTGTCCTTGACTCATTTTTCAAAGTATTCTCAACCTCTACCATTTCCACAAGATCAGTTCTGAGCCTAATTGAGAGTATGCTTGTAGAATAGGGTCTGCCTCACGATCGTGTTTGTTTTAACTCTTAACTTCTTCTCCCTTCTTCTGTCTTTTCCCATCCTCTCTTTCCCATGATGTGTATCCACAGCTGAGCGCCTCAGGTCTTCTGGGGAATACCGAGCTGAGTGTTGGCGCAGCTATCGCTTGTTTTCTAGCGCAGGAAGGCGCTGACATCAACTATGCCAACCACAAGGGCAAGAGCCCCCTGGACCTGGTGGCAGACAGCAGCATGCTGCAGCTCATCAAGAGCTTCTCTGAGAAACACAGGTAGATGTCTGTAAAAGCAGTGCTGAAATTCATAATGCCTTATAATATTACTAAACACGTTGGATTGAAAACCACAGAGTAGATTTTTAAGGCTGTGTTTACACCGTTCTGTTTGAAACTATTTGAAACTTTTTACATGCAAATGAACTACGAATTGAACAATGGACAGAAATCTACTGCTACGGAAAAAGTGTTGAAAAGAACTTGGTGTTGTGCGTTGTTATAGCTGCGTGTTGTCTGTCAGGTTGCAGCGTCTGCAGGCCATCACATGTGGACAGGGCCTGAGCAGCGCCAGCCTGCGGCGGGTCCACACTACACCCAACACCATGACCAACCTGGTTCTTCCCACACCGCCGGGGCCCAGCGAATGCCTCATCTGCTCCGAGCTGGCTCTGCTGGTTCTCTTCTGTCCCTGCCAGCACAGCGTGGCTTGTGAAGGTGGGTGGAGACTGGAGTTAGTGGAGGGCTCTGTGGTGGCAATCGGNGGATCACACTCATAGGGTCACACTGCTATGAATAGGCAGATAATGGGATAATTAGCGTTAGTGTAGTGCAGCTAGACTGTGGGGACTGCAACTTCTTACTAGTCATGGTTATATCTTTAAAAAGATATTTTAAATTGAATTCTCGTGATGTATGCCAGGTATTGTCAGTGTTTGAATGCCCTAAAACTTTTTACTGTAGGTGTATTTTTTGTCAAATTGTATTCTTTTTGTGTCTCTTCTGTATTTCCTTGCTGACCTTGTTCTTGTCCAAACAGAGTGTGCCCATCGAATGAAGAAATGCATCAAATGTCAAGTCACAATCACCAAGAAAATTAGACAAGGTAAGAAGAGTCATCTTATTCTTGTTATCTGGGATGCGTTAATAGGACAAGGAATTAATGGAACATTTTCAGGCAAAACAGTACAGGTCTTCTATATATATTCATGCTTGGGACAAAAATATTCCTTTGTCCAACATGAATTGCGTTCTAATGATGAGCCTAATAGTGACTTAACAGCTTTTATTTCTGGGTTTGTTTGTTTTTCATATACAGCAAACCTTTTTTTAATGTTAGAATTTATTATCTGCGTGTACTGTTTGCTGTGTCCATCTGTTTTTAAACCAGTTTTAAATTTAGCTTTCAGTGTTGTGACCGATTATTGCCCTGACACTTATTATGTATTAGCTGTGATCAGTAGTCTTGAGGCGTCAGTGAGACACAGCTTTGGATGGTAGATTAAAGAATTCTGTGTCGAGGTCAAGCCACCAATGAAATTGTCAGTCTTGGAAACTGGAGTCATGCAGTATCCATGGTCAGTTGCTTCTGTATACAGCCTTATTATCTTTGAACCAGTAGCACAGTGAAACAGTGGGGCAGTGTCATCTTGCACAAGACTGCAGAGCTTGTGTAAATTTGACTTCTAATTCTGTAAACTCAGTTCTTCATTGCTTTGACCTCATTCATGTTGTTGACCCCCCCTCCCCAGACCAAACGGAGGTGGATTGCAGCCCTGGCACCGAGAACTCGGAGCAGCACAACCTGCTGGAGCAGCTGCAGTCCCGCTACCGCCAGATGGAGGAGCGAATCACCTGCCCCATCTGCATCGACAACCACATCAAGCTGGTCTTCCAGTGCGGACACGCCTCCTGCATCGACTGCAGCGCCGCGCTCAAGACCTGCCCGATTTGCCGGCAGACCATCCGCGAGCGGATCCAGTTATTTGTCTGAGCTTCTCTGTCCTCTCAGCTCTTAACGACCCAAAGAGGATGTCTGACGGGGCTGGAGAGAAGTGGGGGTGGGTATGTGAGGGGGCAGCTGTTACCTTTGAAGACCCAGTGACCTATATCTGCCTGTCCACCCCCCGGGATCAAATACTCACTCAGCCCATAGGTTGCTTTACTATAAGATGTTGTGTTACATTTTGACTAGTTTCTCTCTCCAGCAGCGCAGGCAGGAACATGTCGATAACTTTAACTTAATTTTCAGCATCAGAGCCGATGTTCCGCCGAGCCCGACGGGAAGCAGACGAGGTGAAGTTGTGAGGTGAAGCTGCCACTTTGAATACTCTGATTGGTAAGCTGGGAGAAAAAGGTCCCCCACCTCTTCTTCTCCTCACTCCCGCCCAGCCTCCACCTCCTGTAATCTGTCCTATCTTTGCTGCTTTAAGTGGATGTCTGTTACCCATCGTCCTCTCTGGCTGTCTGGCCTCCTCTGTTTACAAGGCTGCGCAGAATCAGTCCCCGTCTTCTCGCCCCTCAGCCTGTCCTGTGAATTATGTTTGCTCTCATTTGTACCAATCTCTTAATAATCAGTGTTAGTCTGTGCAGAGGGAGTTGGTATAACTAAAGGCTCTCTATATAGTCCCCAACCACTCGCCTGTATGCAAGGGGAAATACACACTATATATGCATGAATATATGCATATTGTAAAGCTGAAAATGACTGTGTCGTCATGGGTGATTTGTCGTTGTTGTTGTTTTATTTCTCTCTGGTTACATTTGTGGTTTTTAATGTACCAATAAGTACAGATTTTTATTTATGTGTGAAAGGTGGTTTTACTTAGTAATGTCCTTTTATTTTGTTGGTGTTGGCTTGGCAAAAATGTTTTTGTTTCTACTGAAATTCACCCCAAGCCTATGTCCTCTACTCAGGGTATCAAATCATTGAAAGCACTTGTGATATCCATAAAAGGTTAAAGAGCCCCCCCCACACCCACCATTACAGAGCTACGGTGTATCGGATCATTTTAGTGAAGGGTCACTGGAAGAAAAGTCATTAGTTACCCGTCATAAAGTTGTGCATAGTGACTCAAAATTGCAGAACACACGCTCAATTCACTTTATTAACCTTAAAAAGTTATTCTCATTAGTGAAGTGAATGTTTGCAGAAGAGTTTCTGCAACAAAACCGACATTTTCCTCCAAAAAAATGTCCTTAAAGCATCCCAGAAGCACCAGTCAGCTTTATCTCTGTGTTTATTTTTGGACAGAAAGCATTGTGTTGGTCTGCCTGTTTGTGTCTGAAGACCGCAGTCTGTCTGTCATCTGACTGGTGTAGAGACCCCAACGCGCACCGGGTTCACAGTTTAATGGAGGATACTTGTGTTTTATTATTTATCCGCCAGATGTATTGTAAGATATAGAATCAGAAGGGCAAAAACATGACATCGTTGTGTTGCACCTCTAGTTCCACGTCTGTCTTCCCAGTTGTGTCATTTCAGAAGAAACCCCCCCCCCCTTTCTCCTCTGGAGTTCTGGATTGTACATCATCTTCACCCTTTCTAATGTTTTGGTGTGTTTTCTTGAAGGGCTTATGCATATGAGAAAAAAAAAATCGTATCTATTTTAATCTTTATTTAATTTTTATTTTCTATAATAGACTTCCAGAGACAGGAGGGTTTTTTTGTCTTCATTAGATCCCAAATTTTGGGAGAGCCAATGTTAAAGATGTACATTTGAATGTCGGGGAAAAAAAATGTATCCTGTCTCATTCTGCCTTTTTTATGTGTAAAGAAAAAAGATGTAAGAGAATGAGCTGGAGAGGCTGAGACGTGTTTACCACGAGGTTTACTTTGAGGAAAGATCTTTTACATCAGTGCCAAATCGCATGAGGATGTGCATGGGCATGCACGCCCGAATTTATCTAGACGCACTATGCTAAGCCCCTCCAAGCTCAAGTGAGGGTTCAATTATTCCAGCAGTGTGAAGTAAACTAAAAGCAAACTTTAAACGTTAATATTTTATTTAGTTCAAAATCAGAAGTATTATCTCAGCACACTCAGTTACTGGTGTTAGAAGTTGAGCTAATGGTGTTAGCCTCCTAACCTTAGCTGTAGTGTTCTGAACCTCCTCATGTTCTCAATGACAAGTGATGCAACACTCACTTTGAAAATAGTATCAGTCCTATATTGTTTGGAGCTTTTTACAATATATATATTTATATTTTGTGAGACATTATCAATCAAGGGACAAGTTTCTTACAGAAATTTCGACATTTTAAGGATTGTCCATTGGTGTTCTAAGTTGATGGGTTTAAAGGCAAAGGCAATAATGTTTTAGAAAAATGGGGAAGATGTTTGAGTTCTTTCTTTTTTTCCCCCTTAAGGAGGTGGCTGTGAGGGCGGGAAACAATTCATGTATAAAAACACTATTAAAGCAGCAAATGTTACTATTGGTGTTTGTACAGTTCAGCTCTTGGAGTTCTGATGTTGGCCTTACTGTCCATTCCTCCTCTGTTGATGTTTTTTCAGTTGTCTTCTGTACAAAAATATTTTGCAATAAATATGGAACTGTTTTCTAAGGACTTGGTGTAGATGGGTTGTTTTTGTTTTAATTATTCTCTTTCTCCCCGGAAGTTCTGAAGTGAAATTGCCTCATAAATGCAGCCCTACTGCAGAAAAGTCAAGTGAAATAAAAAATCTTTGATCCATACCGTGTTCCCACTTCACCAGTGACCCCAGTGTGATACCAAGCTAACCCCCTGAAAACAAGTTATCAATTATACAGTACCTTAGTTTATATTTAGCATTACCCACAAACTTGTGATTTTCTTCTTCCAAACAGTTTGAATTTAAGACATTTTTTGTGTCATTTAACATAAATCACACAGTCCTGACATATAGGACTGTCAACACTGAATGTGGGAGGATAAGTTTCACTTATATACACGGCCAGTCATGTTTTTAATTGTACACTTTAGCATTATAGGTTAAACAGTTAGCGCTGTATGTCATTGTAAAGTATTTTCAACTGAGAAATTATTTTGACTTTTATTTTATTGGACACAGAAAAGAAACACACTGATGACAGCTGGATATCTTAGAGATTTAGGCAGATAACTACTGTAAACGAATGACACTAAGCTGAAGATGTCAGGTAGCGTCTGTCTCACCAGTATGAACGATCGCATTATCAATAATGTTTCTGAAGATTAAGTCCTGATTCTCAGTGTCAGCCCCTACACGAAGAGGATAAACATGTTGGAAGGTATTTTTTGCTTCAGTGTTAAAGTTTTTTTTATAAAAATTCACCTATTTGAGTCAAACTTTCCCTGAGAAAGAAATGAAAATGATACATTTCCTGAACTGACAGGAGCATTAAAATTAATGTTCAAAGATTTTTTTTTCAAAAGAAAGAAGAATTTGACCTATTTCACGTTCACATCCCCCACTTGAGATTTTTCCTCAGTTCAGGTAAACAGCAGGCGAGCAGGTCGTGTTTGCCGTAACCCATTTAGGCTGACTGGTGTCTGTGCAGCGTCTCCAGTTAAATGCTGCTGTGTGCCACTTCTTAGTTCTAATTGTCTTACGGCTCAGATGGCTTTGGCATATGACTCAGCGCTTTAGCAGTGACGTCCTCTCTGGGGACAGGATGACAGCTTTGAACGCTAGGTGTACACAATGCCATAACAATCTGTAAAGAAAAGCTGGCTTTTCTTATGTATTTACAAAACTAAAAATAAATGAATGTAAAAGAAACCTGTATGCATTCAGTGCAACACCAGTAAGCTGTGCTAATACACAGTGAGGTATGCAGAATTCTGTCAGTGCAGTTTGGAGGCCTAGTAAGTAATATTTATTCTATATTATTTCTGTATTCATAAATTAAAAATCTTACATGTGTCCATTGGAGTAATCATTAATGTAGAAAAAAATATAGAAACCAGTTGCATCAGTGTGACATGACATCTTTCAGTACCAGCCTATAAATGTCCCTCTAAATCTAAATCCCTCTTAAGATGGAAAAACATACGCACATATTCCAAAAGACTTACATTATGTGACTTAATGGTGATAGATAACCAACCAAATCAACGCCAATGCCCCTTCTGTACTGTTCACCCTCGTTTTATGTTTTCATTTGAACTTTTGAAAAACCTTTTAAAGGCAGATAAAGCGCATGAAATACACATCAGTGGATATAAATTCTCCAGGAACAAAAAAAAAATCCAAAATTAGGAATTGCCATTAAAAAAAATGTCACAGCAACTCAGAAAAATGACGTTTCAGAAATGAAATTACATTTTCACATGCTGAATTCTTTCAAATCAGTCTGGAGTAAAATTGTTCTGTAAAATTTGTTCAGTTTGGTTTGTTATTTTTGACCCATTGTTATGAACATAATCCTGATTTATACAGTACTTTTGAAAAAATTAAATTTGAAATGTACTCACAGTTTACACCCGGACACTCCTCCAACAGTTTTCCTGTCATTATAAAGATTTTTCTTTTTGTATTTATTGTCAAATAACTGCCTTTAATCAATACATTTTACATGTTCATATATAATATGTAATCTTCTTTCAAATGTCCTCTTGATGTTGTTTTCAACTCTATCTCCTTTGTATATTTTTACTGTTCTCGTTTATGAAATTTGTGCGCTGACTTTAGATAAGTGCTATAGTTTATTTCTAGTATAACAAACAACAGGAGGATATCATAACCCATAGAACGCGGTCTAACACAACAACACCACAAATAGCTGAATCAGCTCCTCTCTGACACAATCTAAAAAAACATAACTTTCTTAGCTTTACAAAAGTAGTATTTAGGTAAGATGGTTATATTATTTTGTCCACCCCAGGTGTGTCAGAGTAGCAGAGCTTGTGCTGACAGGATGTGATGAGAGCACCATCTAGTGGTACATGTAAAATCAACGTAACAAATATTGTTTCTTGTTGTGTAACCTCACTAATTATAATCTAACCGACCAACAAATCAAGCCAACAAACCACATTCTGTCAGAAAACACAAAGAGCCCACCAACTTTAATGAGTGTGTCATTCTTAAAGTTTTTTTCTGAAGGTTTGTCCATTTTGTAGTTGTTTGCCACATAATTTTCACCACCACACACGCACATTATGATTTACATCCATGTTTTTTTCCTTAGTAGACTGCATGTGGAGCTGGAAGTCATTTTCAACAGGTAAAGAGAGGAGAGGAACATCAGCGCCTCACTCTCAAGTAATCTACAGGGGGCGCACTTGCTCGCAGGTCTGCTTCCTGAACCCCATGTGTGCTGAGGCTGCCTATCATTTCCACTGGCTCATTTTTCCTCAGTATTTTCCTTGTACCCTGGTATCAGCATTTACTGCTCTCCTGCATAGTGGGTTCACATAAACACTGCGTCAAGTAGTTTTTCCTCAGTGTAATCCTCATGCATCCTTCCTGGCATGAATTCACATTTCTTTCATCCGGTTGAAGCAGACGCCACACTCACTTGAAGGGTTTTAAACTGGAAGGATCATTCTGAGTGTTGACGATGAGGCGGTCTTTACCAGAATATTTGGGTTAAGGTGAATAAGGTTGCACTTCAGTGTGCAGTTCAAACTGGCTTTTCTTCACTACACTCCTTCAATTTACAAGCACAACACGCCCTAAGTGTATTTAAGTTTTTTTTTAAAAAGAGCCAGATTAGGAAGACTTGTCTCACTGTAGATGATTCACAAAGAATGACATATGGGAGTCAGGTGAGAAGACTGATACCACTCTAAAGTCTGTACATTAAATATGAAGCTACAACCAGCATCTGGTTAGCTTAGCTTAGCACAAGACCTGGAGTCTTGTTGTCAGGCAACCAACAGAGAGGAAGTCACTGTGTCCGCCCAAGAAATAGTCATAGTACATACACAATGCAATACACATAATTCCCCCGAAAACCACAATATGTCACTTGAGTCAGTTTAGCTTAGAATAGAGGAACGTGTTGCTTTTGCACTTCTGTTTTATACTTACGTTTTTGTATGATATAGGATGTAAGGTATAAGTATGTAAGTCAGGCTAGCTGGTTACGCTGCTTCCAGAAACATGAGAGTAGTATCGTATTTGAGCACTTATCATCCTGGGACGTACTTGGTTAAAAAGTAGCTCACTCGTTAATTATGTTCTGTCCTTTGGTTATAAATGAGCATTTATATGAAATTATTAAACATTTCCTACAGAGCCGACAGAGCACTACTGTAGCGTACAGTTCACACTAACACACGCGGCGTTGTTCCCATAATTTCACAGGGATCCATTCGTTCCTTCTCTTCTTCTCTTCCTTACTTCTCTGCAGGATGTTGAATTTTGAGCGATGTGACAGATGGTTGTATTCACAGCTTTTCTGAATGGGTTAACTGCCGACTGGTTTTTTCACTTGTTTTCACTTGTTCCTGTTTTCTTTCTGAGGAAACACTCCAACATGGATGTAAAGACAAAAAGGGAAATCATTTAGTTTAGAGGTTATACGTGTCACCCAGATGCAACAATCAAGGCAAAAACCCGGGTTTTGTTTCAGATCAATGAACTCATAAACCTGTTTCCAAATGGTCCATCTGCCTCAGAGGACTGTCAGAGGTTTGCATCATTTTCTGTTGAACAAAGTATGTGCAATTGTTGATCCATCCTTTGACCCAGGGTCACTTAACTAACTGCCTCCTGCTTTATACAAACATCTCATCAGTACATTTAACCATATGAAAATCTCCTGTAGCCCATTGGATGTTTTGCAGTGTGACTTTTTGGGAACCATTGGCCCAAGTCTGTTCAATATTGTTAGCCACTCTCTTTACTCTGGCTCTGTGCCTGAATATTTGAACCATCCGCGAGTTCAACCAAACCTTGACCCACAACTTTACAGCAATTACTGACTTGTTGTTTCCCTTTCGAAATGATATCTGAACATTCTGGCAGGGGGTTGTTGTTAAAACGGTTGGTAGGCTTTGACTGAATGTTTGACTGTAACATAATAATTGACAGACTGAAGCAGTGGGTCAGTGTCAGTGGTCGTATTCTTGAATGGTTTCTCAACATCTCCAGCAGGAAGTTCTCTGGTTTTGCATGAAACTATTCCATAAGTGTACGATCACTTCTGTTTCGGAAAAGAGCTGAACAAAGGTTGTTTATTCAGGATCATTTTGGTGATCTTTCCATATATCTCTTGTTGTCAATAAATCCCATGAAAATACCAAAACCAACAATGAACTGATCCTACAAACAAATACCGTCTGTGTGGCCGAAGCTTGACGTATCCTATTCCTCTGTGACATAGAGCTCCATTGTTTTTCAAAAACGACTAAAAGCACACCTGTGAGCCACATTGTTGCACTGGATGACATGTTCCTTCATTACCATGAACACAGGGACTGTAGTTTATGTTGAGTCAGTCCCACGTAGACAGTCCTTCTGTTGTAAATACTTGCTGCAGTAGTGCACCAAACGTGTACTAATCCGCAGCAGAAAATAGTCCCCAACAAATATATATGCCATTTATCACCATTTTTGCTAAGAACTACAGTGCCCAGCTGTTTGTGTATTTGGATTTGTGACCCATTTTAAAAGATTAATGTCTTCAGGAGGAACGAATGGGCTTAGAGCTGGGTGCCACAGACAGGGTAGGCAAGTCGGAAAGTACAGAGAGAAAGACTTAGGCGTGGCTGATTTTGGTCTTTTCATAGGATTAGCTAACAACAAGAAAAATATAGGATATCGCCTGCCTTATTCTTTAAAGGTTCCCCGTGGAGTTTTTGACCTCTCGTAGTGCTATGGAGCTGATTTTCTATGAGTGAGTCCCTGTTTTGGTTATCTCATGCCCGCGCATGGAAATGTGGTACACAGTCCTACCAGTGGTTTCACACTATACCACTGATCAATAGGTAGCAGTAACACGCCAAGATATGTTGCAATGCACCAGCAAGGGCAGGGAAGAAGAAGAGTGCAAGCTAGTAAGCATGGATGTAAACAATGCTGGATTAAAAATACTTAAAACTCTGCTTTGCAAACATTTAGTTTACAGTATGAGGACAGAAATGCACTCAACACGTTTGTTAGACCTCAAGGATACACACAATGTGTTTCGGTGAGTAACATTGAATGTAAACATAACTTTTGTTTGTTTACAAGAAAACTCCACAGGGCCACTTTAATTGATGTCTGTAGGGAAACTGACCCAGAATGGAGGGACAGAACAGCATCCATGAAGATGATAGAGAATCAGCCATGAGGTAGCTTGAAGCCACTGGCTGACACGTCCCACGCTGCCTCAGATTTCAGTTTCAGGTTGTTGGCAAGTTCTACTGGTTGGTTTGCTCAGACATTCAATATGTTTACACTATTGCCTGGTTACAGTAAAGCTGCATTTTATATTCATCGTTGACCTCAGGAACTAAAAGTTCACTTAGTTGAAGAAGGCCGTGGGATATGACTTAAGGCTTCAGAAAATGAACCTTGAGTTTTAAATACTTTGTCACAGGTTAAGGTTGGTTTCATCAAAATGTTTCCATGGTTGGCAGTAACTCGAAGTCGCACATAATCCGACGTTACATAATTTGTTTTACAATTGGGTTAATGCACCCCAAAAAGAGAAAGGAAAATATTATTTATTTCTCATCACTGTAGTTTGTTTCACTAAAGTAAATTCAGCTAAATTTACTGTTAGACACTAATAAAGAATTTGCCTCTTTTTGCACTTTTTTGCACATTATGGTGAGCAGAGCAGAAAACCTTTCTGCCTCTTGAGTAGTGGTGTGCTGATTCCTGTTTCCAGAAAAAACAAACAAACCAACAAAAACCAGGAGAGCATTTATAATTAATGATTTATAAGATTAAGGCAATACAATTTTATAATTAATTAGTTGTCTTAACCTGATTAACACATGTACATGTGCTGAAGTGCCACAAAGCTGTAGCCAGATCCATGATCCCCTGAGAAACAGCTGTTTGTTACAAGGTGTGGCACCCTGAGTGACTCCACATTTACTCCTGTAGTTTTATCTTTATAGTGAAAAACAAACATCCAGCAAGACCTTTGGAATCTATATTTAAAAAAAACATCAGAAATCAGGGCCAGTGTTTCCTCTCAGCTCTTAGTTTATTGGTTGAATATTCATCACACTGACAAAATAACATCTTTGCTCCTCTTTGTCCTCTGAACTTTATACAGTTTAGATGTTTTGGTGGAAAACACCTTAAGATGCTGTGAGTTTTCCGTGGCTTAGGGTTTAGTGAATGGACTCCCCTGCAGCAGGAAGAAACCAGCAATTCAAGATGAGGTGGCTTTGTTTACACTGTCACTAAACACCTGTTGTCCCATCAACAAGTTGCGCTGCATCGGTTGCTTTTCTTTCCAAATATGAATGAAACGTCACTAGCTGTAACAGTTGCTGAGGATTTGCTGATGTGGTTTGTGTCATGAAACTGGGTGGTTTGAGTGGAGGGAGGTGGTGTTGTTGCTATTGTTTCGCGAATGCAGCAACTGAGTGTTCCCCACGGGGTCCCCAAGTTTCCTCTTACAGCAACTCATCTGCGGGAAAAGAGCAGACGATTATAAAAGATGGAGGTTCTTCTTTTTTGAGCAAGATTTTACAAAGTCAGACCAGTGAAAAAATCACTGACATCAAATAAGACAAAGGGAAGAGGGAGATGAAAGAGAATCGTCCACCCAAAACCACACAAATAACAGCTTCCAAAATGATGTGCATCAAAGTCTATTCTACTATATCTATAAGCATTTTTATATCATGATAAAGATTTATTTAAATGACAATCTTCAGGGTTGCAGGGTTGATATGTTTGTGAACATATACAGTACTTATCACTCAACTAGCCTACCGTTACTGAGGCCAGGTACTGAGAGTTTGGGGATTGTGAAAACTTGTTGTTATTGAGGAAAGGCTTTACTCCTTTAGTTCAGAGATACGGTAATTTGCTCTGATAAAACTATATTATTTAAACCAGCGTTTTAACATGTTCTCTGTCTTTGTAAATTGTGATGTTCATCATCCACCATGTCTCTTAAAGGGGCACTCGACCAATCTGACACATGAAGATCGGTGTCCTCATCGTCAGTGGTACTACACAGCCTATGAAAACAGTTGCATGTCTTCTGTGGCTCCGGAGAGTTTCTAAAGAAGTCAGAAAAAATACCCCGATGATGTCGTCAGAGTTATCTTGGATTAGGCTTTGATACTACAAATGAATAACAGAAAACCTGTGACACAAACTGTGGGTGTGGCGTGAAGAGGATGTGGGGATTTACCAAGCAGGAAGGGTTTAATGAAAGAGGCTCCTGAATTACATTATGGAAAACGTAGGATGCAGCTTTATTGTTGTTGTTTTTTACCCATGCTAGGCATTAAAAGTCAGAATGTCCCAGCCCCTGCTCTTTTGATTTCGACCGTTCTTTTAAAATTTCTTGCGCTGCTCATCACTTTAACACTGCACATGCCTGTCACATACTGACCAGAATTTGACTTAGAGCTGCTCAACATGAAAACTAAAAGCCGTTAATGGGTGCAAGAGAGATTATAATTTGGGGTTTAAGGTTTCTTGCTCAAGGACACTTCTACATGTGGACAGGAAGATAGAACCACCCACCCTACGAATAATAGCCAACCTACTATATCACACGATCTACAGATGCCCCCTCACCTTAAAAACGAGAGTAGAAATGATACCATCACTTTATCTGTGATGTCACATGACTGTCCTACACCATGAATATCTGAGAATATATTCATTTTGTTGTTGAAGCCTCACAACAGTATACAGCCAAGGGGATAAATGTTCTGACACAGACAGGAAGTGCATCAGCGTTCAAAACTGTGCTGCTGCTGTGCTCTGTGCGCTGCCAAAAGCGAGTGCTATTTATGACTTATGTGAGTTAATCTTAACCTTTGTAGACTTGTATCCCTGCTTTGTCTGACTATTGGCAGCCACAGTCATTTCTTGTCATTGGTGGTTAATGATTAACGACACTCAGGTTTAGGGTGCTTTGTTCTACCATGTTGTATCCCAATCAGAGTACTGCTACTATAAAAGAAACTACATGTACAACAGTTATGGATAATATAGAAGCTTGATGAGCCTGTTCAGGAGATCAGGAGGTGAGATGTACAGTAAGCACCTTGTTTTTCTCCATCTCCCTGTTCTCTCCATCCTCCCAGGCTGGCTGCAGGCACCTGGTTGCTATGATGGGATTCCCACTGATGCAATATCAGCCAAGCTCAGCTCAACTCTCGGGGCGCGTGAGCACAGTCTTATTTTGGTCTTTGCTCACGATATATCAGCAGTTATGAAAAGACTCTGAGGAACCCGTTTCTTTGTGTGTGTTCCAGCCGGCGTAGATCATTTTTATGTGATTCCACAATTTGCTATAAAGTACATTTCACAATTTTCTTCCACTTGAGCTGCTCTAATGTGATAATAAGTCACCTGAACAGCCATGTTTCGATGCATAGCCTCCTTTTAATTCCCTGCAGACCAACCCGACCTTTGTGTTCCTGCTTAACACTTCAATAGCCCGCCCATGCCACAACTTGTGAACCACCCTCCTCCATCCGGCCTCATTGTAGTCAACCTGCTGTTGCCTCGGCCCAGAGTGCCTCTGTTACTGCGGATTTGTTAAGAAGGTGGTCATTACATTTCCTATAGGAGAATACAGCCCATATGTGGAGGGACTCACCGCAGCAGATGGGTAAACTAGTTGGGAAGCAGGTTAATTAAGGCCTGATGACACTCAGATGACATGTGTTGCCCTTTCTTCTGAGATTACCAAATTTAAACGGAAATATACTGTGGAGATTTAAAGTCGAATCTGTTAAACTGTTTGGAAACCATAAATAATATCATATAATGTCTCATCAAGATTTCCTTTGCAGGGTCATTTGGTTCACATTTCTTAAAAAATACATGTATAACACATTTTAAGAAACCCTGATGCTGTTATGTTTTTTTCTTTTTTATACATTTCCCACACGTTAAAAAAGGTCAGCATTGTTTTCACCGATCAGTTCAGTTCAGAGTCACTGCTGGTCGTCTCTCTGTCGGTTTCCTTGTACAAACTGTATTAGACAAAAGTTGCCTTAGTTATGTCTGCTGCTAAAGCCAGTTTTGCATCTTGGTTTTATTTGAACAAAAGAGGTCAGGAAGAGACATGAGCACGACGGAGC
This sequence comes from Oplegnathus fasciatus, assembly GCA_003416845.1. Lineage (NCBI taxonomy): Eukaryota > Metazoa > Chordata > Actinopteri > Centrarchiformes > Oplegnathidae > Oplegnathus > Oplegnathus fasciatus. Next base: position 1,145,579 of record NTHP01000138.1, on the reverse strand, counting down.
AGCCTTGTCTCCTGCAGCCGGTACTGCATCCGCTCAGTGAATGCAAAGTTATTTGCATAGGAAAATACAAGTGAAGTCTTTGGGAGTAGGGGAGTTGGAGTGTCGCCCATCACTGTACACAATTTCTGTACTGTGCTGTGTAGAAATAAACGCATGTATTACATATTGTTTTACAATTGTAAGCATACTACTGTGACTTCTACAACTAGTTCTTGTGGCTAAAAATGATACTACTAGGTTTGACACAGGCTGTGATATACAAGTGAATGACAGGAAAAGAGTTACTGTTAATACTGAATTACACTACCACACACTGGGAAAACAGGTTCAGAAAGACGTCCGTATTGCTGCTACTACCACAAAACATATGGCTCATAAGTTCTGCTCAGTAGCTACAGCTCTACTGGGGAACACACCATTTCTCCCACTCATAGATGCTGACTGATTTGCCTCTGATGCAAATACCAACTGAAGGCGTACCGCAGTGATGATGCAGCTCAGACAGCAAGTTGCTTCAGGCAAAGGAGAGAGAGATTTGACTTCCAGTATTAGACTGGGATTTTCAGTGCACCTGGTGAAACCTACTGAATGCCTGGTCTCATTGTTCCATGGCCATTTTTCAACCATTATTAACTATTTCTATTAACGATTAGGAACTTAATTATCTCAAATTCATCCTAAATATGAGATAGTCCTGTTTGGGTATCTGTACACTTTTGAGTTGTTGGCATTAAAATAGTAATATTTGGATCATCTCATATGTTTTAGACATCTGACTGCTGTAATAATACAATTACTACTTGTGTAACTATGAAAGTGGAGCTATTTTCTGACATCTCTGGTGCTATGCAATCAATTCTTCTACTTCCCTGAGATCATGTGTCAGACAAAAAGTGCAGTTTTACTTGGTATCTGCAGTCAAGAGATGGATGTTATTTTGACTTGCCAACAACATCAACAAAAAAAAAAGATGTTATTTGTTGGTCCAAAAACACAACAGTCCTTTTTGGTGGACATCACTTTAAAGGAACAGGAGTTTTTGGACTTTGGAGTCTTCTGCCCTGAGTCAAACAATAAGGAAGAAAGACTGTCAAAAACCGTGCGTTATCCACATTAGTTTGATTCATCGTGACTCGACCTTCTCTATGACGATAGGCCTTTCACCATGCCTTCGAGTGTTACCATTCGGAACAGGAATAAATATTTTTGCCTGTCTACGCAGTCTGACGTCACTTTGCACGAACTGGTTTGCTTTGAGGATACCCCGGTCTTTAGGAGCTGCCAACAGGCCCTGGATGAGTAAATGGTTGTAGTTCCAACTGTGAAAAAGCTTTACAGATGTGATAAATGAACAAGATATAGCGTGTAATAAGACAGTAATGAGTTGCTTCCAGTCTTTGTGCTAAATTAAGCTAACATGTTCTCTGCACTGGACACACAGAGATGAAAGTAATATCTTCTTACACAGGACGAGACAACGAACAAGGGTATTTCCCTAAATATGGGACTGTTCCTTTAAAGTGTGGGGCCTTTCTGAATACCGGAAGTAAGCCACAACACCTAGCAATACAGAGAACATTGTCAAGTACTGTGGGTAATACACACCTTCCGTATAAATAATACATGGATGACATTAAGGTTATGTGAATAGTGCAGTTCCGATTAATTGAATGAAGTAATGTATGATGATAATAACAGTGTGAATCTGTTGGGAGAAACTCTGAGTTACATACACACACATGTGCACACACACCTTCCTTTGAAGTGTGTGTGTGTATGTTGGCGTGGTCTCTGTCTGCGGTCCCCCCACATGAATAGAGCCGGGCCTTGTGCAGTCGACAGCTGTCTCCTTTGAACGCCCAAAGACAAAAAGCCTTAAATCCAGCGACCTCCCTCTTTCATGTGTTCATCTGATACCGCTCTTCCTCACCTTACTGTCAGTCCATTCAGCTCTGTGGCCTGAGGCTGCAGCTTGTTACCACACCGCGTTCAACCTCAGGAGTCCATGGGTACATTTGCTCCCTCTGAATGTTTCCGAGAGAGGAAAAAACGCTTCCAGAGAGAACAAAGTGCAGCTGCGGTGGAAATGAACAGTGCTGTAGTACCATCAGAAAGATGTTAAAGCTCCTGGGTTTGGTGCTCTTTAGATTAAAAACTGCCCTACGGTGGAAAAAAGACACCCAAAACAAAACTAAGACACAAACTTTAATTTGCAGTTATATCCACTCTAAACAAAATAAACAATTTTCACAGACAGCTAAGGAAAGTGAGTATGTGTCCCAGAGTTTCCTGTGATTTTGAAATTATTATTTCCTGGGCATGTATTCCTCTTTTCCGCAGAAAATGAATCATAAAATAGCAATGTTACTTCCTATAAGGGTGGTTATATGTGAGCATATGACCAACTGAGGAAAACCTGTCACATGCAGCCATTTTGGCACATTGTTTTGGTGGTTTGAGGTACGGCAGTATTGTAGGATTACTTTTGGGTAATCTTGTGCACTCTATGATCTGAGAGATGGACTGTAAGCTGCCAGTTTAGCATGAAAAGTAATGCAGTAGAATATCAAATAATGCAGGTCCTGCATCATCCCCTATTCTTGTGGCGCTGACTTATTTCCTTATTTTTTCTTTTTTTAATTTCAAGTTCATGTTGTACATTTTTTCTAAATAAATTAGTGTTATTGATAAATTACCACAAATCAATTGACACACAGAGAACTAGGTGCCAAGCACATGTTATTCCGGCATAGGAATAGAGCCCCAGGGTCAATGGGGTTTGACAGGGGCCCAACAGAAAATGTTTGCCTTGGGGCTTCCTAACTGGTTAATCCGGCCATGCTGGTGAGATACAAAACATACCAAGAAAAAGTTCAAACATTTGTAGAAATAGTCAGAATGTGTCAAGTATGATGGATCAAATGAAAGGGGAAGCTTGTAGCCACACATACAGCACAGGTTTGCCTTTTACCCAGCAGCCAACCNNAAACTTGATATTTTTTCTTTGATCTGACAGTGCACCAGTCTGAGACATGTACTGATGTTCCTCTGTGAAGGAGAAGCAACTGGCAGTAAATGCTTTAAAGAAAACCTTTTATTTTGGCTCGGGCTACAAAGTTACACTTAAACAAGTCTTCTCCTCATGATGCCTCCCATACACCTCATGCCCTCTAAGGAAAAAAAGCCATAAATGAAAGCTAAAAATAGCATATTTGGAAGAAGATCGGGGAGTCTTGGTGGTGTGTGTGATAACCCAGGCGGTCAGCCCTCTGTGTGTCCAACTGCCTCCCATTCACTGAGGGTAATTAGAAAGTCCTGAGGGCAGGATCTTCTTGGCTCTGTGTGTGTGTGTGTGTGTGTGTGTGTGTGTGTGTGTGTGTGTGTACCAGCATGCTGTTGAGTGTGTGTTTTTTTTGTATTTAGCCTGTGCATAAGGAGGCTGAGGCCCAACACTGTACCAGGCAAAGGTTTCCACCGAACCGTTCTTGCATAACTCAGTGAGTGATAACAACGGTGCATTCCTCTCAACACACATCACAGCTGCCAACATCTTTGCCTTGGTTTTTCCCAGTTCATGTTCAAATACAGTCTGTCTCTCAGCCCTGGATGAGCTGGAGAGTATTTCCCAGTCTGAGCCATTAAGGAGAGGAGATAGGAGTTAAGGCGACATGTTTGAAGATTCCCTCTCTGCCTGCTTTGTCTTTAGATGGAGAGATTGGGTGATCTTCCAGGGCAGAGGTCACATTCATCAAGAGGTAGGTCAGCTGGGGTTAAGGCTGAAGGTGTTCCCACATCTATTGAGTGTCTACGTATATCCTCCAACCTGATGGGAAACAGACTGGAAATAGAGCAGGGATGTTTGACTCATGAGAAATGCACAGTCAGGGGCTTTTTTGGGGGGCAAACTCATATTTTATCCTTCAGAAGCTGTGTAGTTAATAAATATTGGTGGATCATTTGAATGCATTTGCTAAATTCAAGCTACCTTTATGGATTATTGGATGTGTTTTGTGCTCTTTTGACTGAAGTCTACTTCATAATTTCCAGGATGTTGACTCAAAGTCTCTTTAACACCAGCCTCTTCCTGAATGATCAGAGATTAGACTCTATAATCACACTGCTATGTACAGTACACAGGCTATAAAACACCAGCATCACACCAGGTCAGTGAATACGCTCTGCTTGCCTCCTTTACCTACACCCTCAACACTTCGTTACCCATCACTGTTGAATGAACAGCTGGTCTCCATGGCTCCCGCTCTCCCATAGGCTCTCATGGGACTGTGTCGCACCTAGCTGCTTCTTTTTGATTGGCTGGAAGGGCTAGATGAATCTACTAGCCTAGTGTCTGGAGACTGCAATGTTGACAGAGCGGCGCCCAAATCCAAAGGGTGTGTTTGGAGGGTTGTAAAAACCTGGCTGAGCTTTGAGAAAGCCGGTGTGCTGAATGTGTTAATGTGTAGCTCTCTTACAGTGACAGGTCTGTGTAGCAGAGAGACTCAGATAATGTTTAGGCCTGTGGACTTTGATACTCATTTCTTCCTGATTCATACAAAAGAATGAAATCTGCCAATCATTTACTTGCATACTGACCTGAATGAATTCAGAACAGATTTATCAGTCATTCTTTGTCATTGCTGACGTGGGTATTTTCCAGAGTGGGATGCCTGTGTTTAGCAGTATTCAGCTTCAACCTCACTTACCCCTTTGTACAAGTCAAATATTACATGACTATAGCAAAAACATTACTTTCAACTGCTGATTTTTATCTGAAGTTGACGTTACTACAGAGGATTAGCACATAATGCTAAACACTGTCACCATTTGGTGCAACACAGCAATTGTGCACATTTTATTCTCCATGGATTATAAAACAGGAGTGTTTCTGCAAATTCTTGTTACACATTGAGCTCAGGCCTGGTGTCCATCAGATATATGGTGACATAATTGCACAATAGAGTCTAATCAGGGCACCGGAAAATGAGTTTACTCAACAGCATTTTGCATCATTTACAGTTGAGGAACCTGAGCATTGTCTGCATGAGGAACGAAAACCACGGATGTAACCGAAGTCATTCACTTTATCTGCACAGATAAGATATGCAGCACTTTCACTTAGCGCTACATAAACCAGTCAATAACACTTTCCTTTTAGAATAACTTGTCTCAAAAATCAGTACTTCTCTTTGCAGATTAAGGGTTGACCATAATAACCTTTAATAATGAACATAATCAGTAACAGTTTTCCTATTTAAGATCTCTTCTGTGATGTTCTCCTCCTCTGAATAATTTTGTCCTTTCAGTTGGCAGGTTGAAGATCTCAGTAACTCCCTGCCCACCTCACTGCTGAGGTCAGATGTATATTTTGGCTGTGGCCATCAGCATTACCAAGAACAGTAAATTTCTCTGTGCTATAAATCTCATTTAATTGCAGCCTTTTCTCATTGCTCAGCAGTAATTTACTGCCAACAGACAGTGATGAGAAACAATGCTTTTATGATGGTTTTATATGCAGCATCTCAGCAGGCTGACGATTCTATCAGAACGGAAACACTGAGTTACGTCTGATGATTTTGTGGGAATTTTGGTTGTTTTGGACAGTGCAGTAAGAACAATGCTAGGTAAAGTTTTTCTTAAAGAACATGGTGGCTGTAATGGGAGATGCTCTTGGGGCGAATTCACCAGAAAAGTATTTACCTCTTCCTCTTTGGTCCTGTTTGTGAGAGTACTTTTTGGGCATATTTAATGTATTTTAAATCAGAGATAGCAAGGTAATTATCATATACAGGTGAGACTATCATTGACAAGTTTGACAGATTCTACCTGCTTTTATACTGTATTTAATATTGTGTGCAGCCAGGTTGGATGTGTGGGGAACTCAGCTGCGTTGCTTTACAACAGACACAGAGAAAAGGGATGTTTTAAAGTGGAAGGTTACTGGAAAATTTGTTCTGACATGGTGATTGTTTTCAGTTAAGCAAATGATGCAGGAAGAGCTGGGGAGAGTTCAGGGAAATGTGGTCATATGGTAATTACACTAAGGTATTGCTGTTTATTTGACAATGATACATTGATTTTTAAAAAGCTACTCTTGCATGTTTTACAAGACAACATTTCAGTAACTGAATTCTGGTTTTCTTTAGTCACTTTAAAATGTCTGATGCTTTTGTTTTTGTCATGGCCCTCACCCACACACACAGAAGAAGTGGAGGAATACAGTACAGATGAGAAGAGGGCTGTGTTTCTACCTTGGTAACTGGTCCCAGTGGGCCGCTTCCTGGCTGCACCTTCACCTGAACCCTGCCTCCCCAGAGAGCCTCCACATCACAAACACGTCTTGCATCATTAGCAGGACCTGCTGTTACCCTGCAGCCAGACCCCATGATACACTCTGTGGGAGAGATCAGCTGTTACCCAACACACAGCGAATGTACTGTACATGTCACGGCTTTATATCAAACCGTAAGACAGAAAGACGTAGCTTTACATTGAAGGTTGTAACATTATAAAGAAGATCTAAATGGTGTTTGAGAAAGTTTTTAATGCTGACAAGAATACAAGAATCCACTGAATTTTGTTTTCTGAAGCAAAAATGTTCACAAATATTTCTAACAACATTAAAATATAATATGTCAGCATCTTCAATCTCAAAACAGTTGTGTGAGCCTTTAGAAATCCCATATCAACCCAGTTCATAGTTGCTGGCCTATTGGTCTTCGGTAATGTGCTATTTCATGTCCCATATGGAGTTTGCTCTGAAGATTTGTCATGGCCTCCTGGCTCAGGTTTCATAACTTAAAATAAATGTAACGTTTTAAGCCATTAATGGTGTGTATGCAGTATATAAAGCTCACAAATTCTCATATATTCAGGAGTTCTCATACATTTATTGATAAAAGTGTAATAAGCAGTCATGAAATACTGATGAGTCAATCCCTACTTAGACCTTTTGTCACACATACGTCCACTGGTTGTGACCAGTTTAACCAAAAAGTGAGTTTTTCCCTTTATTTCCTTTTCGAGGCTAATAATTTAGTAATTCACCAGAGAAAAACATAGCTTTGCTTTTATGACGGTATTATATGCTGAGGAAACATAAAACACTTGCAAAGCAAAAACACAATCTCTGTGGATGCTGGTTTCTATTGCCTGAGTAGAATTACATGGAGGTTTAAAGGTGCAGTGTGTAGGATTGAAGAATGTAATATCCATAACTATGTTTTCATTAGTGTATAATCACCTGAAACTGAGAATCGCTGTGTTTTTGTTCGCTTAGAATGAGCCCTTCATGTCTACATAGGGAGCAAGTCCTCTTCCACGGAGTCCGCCATGTTGCACCGCCATGTTTCTAGAGTAGCCCAGAACGGACAAACTGGCTCTAAAGAGGGCCTTTTGCATGTTTATGTTGAAGTGGCAGCTTGACCTTGGTGGCGATTGTTTCTATTTTCATATCGTCCAATTGTGATTACTCGAGATCGCCGATCTGATCATTTTTATTTTATTTTTTAACATTTTTATTTAAAATATTTAAACATAAAAAAAATCTATTTAATATCAGTGTCTCCTCTATTCAAACAACGGCTCCCTTTTAAAAGTCTGTGTGTCTGTGCTTGGTGTGGCAATATCACAGCATGTTCCATTATTATCTTATCTTTAATATCACGATCCAAATCATATCCATAACGTTAACTACTCTTATGGAGCCAAGTGTTGGTGAGCAGGCATATGGAGAACGAAGATGCGGGGTGTCAGATGTTAAAAAGGTAGCCAGTACCATCAAATTCAACAACAACAGAGGCAGCCGTCCTCTTTATGCATGCTATGATCTTTCCCCTCATAGCATACTGTTTTACAAGCTGGTCACAAGCAAGCATGACAACTGTGAAACCAACTGAGTCCCTCTACAAACAGACACCAAAAACACTTGACTGAAAGGCCAATTTGCCATACTGTATCATACAAAAGTGCATTTTATTTGATTTAGATAGTTCAGTCAACATTTTGTAGATGCTTGCCTCATCTTTAAGGTCTTATGTGGGCTTGCCCCTCCCCCACTGAGCCAGTTCATAATGCAGAAGGATAGTAGCAGCAGGGCAACAAGGGCAACTATCAGAGGGGACTGTGTTGGACAATACAGACGCACCAAGTTCGGGCAAACAGTCTTCTCAGTTAGAGCCACCCACTACTGGAATATGATATATTAACTATAATAACAATGTAACTTTTCATTACCTCATCTCTCAACATGATGCCTGTCAATCACGTTCAGTCTCGTGTGTGTCACGTCACTGTTTTGGGCGATGCTTGCTTGCGCCTACAGAGCGCAAGCAACAGGATGCCGACTGCAGTTGACTTAATGGCCACCGGTGTCATTAATAACAAGCATTTTCTGAAAATTACCTATAGCACCTTTAACTAATCTGTAGATTAATCATGAAATCAGTGTTCAAACAGACAAATAAATCAAGGTATTGAGTTACACAGACTGAGGTGTTTCAATGACAGCTGCTACTGTTGGAATTTGTTCTAAGATCTGATTATTACATTATTACAGCAAATGTAAACATACTCAGTGGCCGGTCTAATGAGGGTCTTTTTTTGGGTGGGTTCCCTGGGTGGGAGCTTTTTAGGTCTGAATTTAGTTCCTCTGCCATGGTTCCTGACCCCCCCAGAAGTCCCTGCTCCAGAGGTAGCACTTTCTGATGGCTTGGGAACTATCGAGGGGAAGTTTGCTGCACTGAGTCTCTCTGATTGGTCAAACACAAAGCTTGAATCTGCTTCAACAACAGCAGCATTCATTCAGACAGTAACACAGTAAGCACTTGATGCTACTCACCAATATTAGGACTGGGGAGGGCATTTCTTGTAATGTTTATTGACAAGAACAATGTGATGACTTTGGGTTCTTGTTTCATCATGAGCAAAAAACAAAGCTTTTGTTTTTTAATGCAAACAGGATCACACAAGAGGAACTTTTAATTTCTGACTTAGTTCCAGGGACTGATTAGTTCTTGGTACCATTTGGTAGGAGAGGCTAATTACTGTGTTACCGTAATAACAAAAATTTTCATCCCTATTTCAAATGAACAGTAGCAGTTAACTTCTAATTCAGAGAGAAGAAATCCCACTGGCAAATGCTAGTCACCAGCAGACATTGACATCAGAAATGTATAAAAAATGAGTTTGACAGACCGTGAAAATCAAAAGTGACGAACAAGCGTGTTTCCTTAGGCATGTTCCTTATAATAAAACTATGCTCTTACCAACACTTTTCTAAACCAGTTATGGTTCTTATACAACATTTTTTGGCATAAAAACTGTTTACTGGACTGACCTGGATGAGAAAGGAACTCTTCCTAAATGTAAATGCAACTGTAAATCTCTTTTACAACATTTTTTTCCAAGCTCTTCAGCTAATGTAATAACTGTAAATTCACACACAGCAACTTACTATTGACCCAAATGATTATGAACTGTATGCACTGCTTCAGAGGATGAGTAATCTCTGCCCTGAGTACTCAAAAGGCTCGTGTAATGGGCACTCACCTTCTGTTAGTACCATTCAACATTTTTCATGCCTGGATGAATTCATCATACACATAAACTAAAGCACATAGCTCTTCCTCTGAAATCATTGTAATTCCCTGCATGCTAATGCCTCAGTAAACACATTACACAGCAAGCTAATTACATGAGACCAAATAGAAAGTCTTTTGGAAGAAACAGGCAGGTGTGTTTGGAGATGGTACGCTATCATAGCACCTCATAATGCCCTCAAACTAAACACACACAAACCCTTTAAAGCTAGACAATGCCAGATTTGGCCGTGAGGCAGGCGAGGCTGACATGCTATTTAAAGTAGGGCACAATGAATGATGACCTTGAGGTCAGCGTTTACGCTCATTTCCTAAACAAACTGCAACGTCTCGACTGTGAATGACTGAAACTTGACCCGGCCAGCAGCTCTGCAGCTGTGTTTGACAGGCAACAAGAGTCAAACTTTAGGTTGTGCATGTATGTGTGTGTGTGTGAGTGTATGTGTGTGTGTGTGACTATTTGTGTGACTGTGTGAGTGACTGCACATGTAGGTTTAAGGTGGACAGGAATCCATTCAGAGACATTGAACTTAACCAACAAAAACTTTTAGAAGATTCGCCTCTCATATATACGTACAGTGACAGCAACAATGCATCTTTGTCACTGCACATTACACAGTGCTCATTATGATACCATCATGCATGTCTCCAGTGAACTTTATGACTGTGTTTAAAATAGTTAACTTTATAATACACCATTTAGTGTCTCCACCTTTTTGGTTTGCTCAGTTCTCTAGCATAGTGGACCCAGATTAACCCACAATACAACATAAAAAGTGATGACTTAAAGAAAGAAACCATCATGCATTGCACAACTTAAATAGGGTCTAATATTGTTATTGACATCTGACACACTACATAGAATTAGGATTATTATTATTATAACAGTTTTACATGAATTATTCTATTTTCTATAGGCTTAGTGTTCTCAAGGTAGGTAACACATCGTGGGTGGTCTATGACCTCCAGTTAGTGATTATTATCTTTTGTTTTTTTATTAGTTTTAATGAATTTCTAAAATTCAGCACTACCTGTAGGCAAATATATTCAAGAGGACAAGAGTGACAAGATTATATAATTAATCAAGCCTCTTATCTCTGATACACCATGCCATTTCATTACTGCTTCCCTCTTAAAATCCCATATAGCAGTCAGTTCTGGGCTTTTATCTATAAGTGTCAGCTGACTGCCGGCCAGATTATCTCTGTGTGTGCCAAAATTGGCCCAGATGTGGAAGTAGCACAGCCACAATTTGGTAGTAGAGCTATTACTGGGCCAAGGATTTTTTCACAGCTTATGGCCTGTAACTCCACAGTCTTGGCCCACAATGTTGACTGAATCCAACTTGCTCTTATGTGTACATGCTCCTGCATTCTTGATGCTGTTGTTGTCTTTTTGGACGTTGTCTTTAACAGAAGAAGCAGGAGACGTATTTGAAAAATCAGTCTTCATCAGCCTTTATTACATATTCTCTTGTTTAATATGCCAACTTTTCCTCCTCCACACATAATTTTTTTTTTTTTAATAATATTTTGACATTATGACTGTACTCCAATGACATCAAGAGGACATAATACATCAAAACAACAACAATGTAAGATTAGAAGCTCAGTCAAGCACTATAGCGATTCTTCACCTTTAAGTAAAATGGACTGCCAGGCTCGAATGGTCTCAGTTTTAGCACTGTGCGTTCTTGCTACCAATAGCTCCAATTAATAATGTCAAGAAAAGTCCATTGGGTTTTTAGTTACTGAGTGTGGAGGTTTCCACCGTAAAGCTATCTTTTTTTTTTGTAGCATTCACTCCTGCTAGGAAAACACTTTTTATTCACATATTGAAAATGCAATAAAAACAGGTGGCAGGTGGAAATGTACATACAAAAACTGACTTTATATTCAGAAATATGGCACAAATGGGCGTTTTTTTCCTTTTAAAGAATACATGTGTTTAATTTCCACAAAGATTTACATTAAATGGCAATGTTCTGTGCTGTGCAGAAAGCAGTGTAGCATTCACATAGAGCAGTGTAGTGAGAGTGTGTGGAGGTTTGGGTGGTGGATGTGTGTGCGTTTGCCTTCAACACCAGCATCCTGAATCACATCCTGTTTAAGACTAGTTGTCAGTGATGCTGTTTTTCTTATTTAACTATGACCAACGTCTTTCCTTATCTTTAACCAAGTAGTTTTAGTTTCTAGTCTTCACATGACTAAAACATGCTTTCATTATAATACATCGACATTTAAAGAATAATTATTTGAGTAATGTTGAAAGTGGCTTTAACAGGAACTGTTTTTGCAGATATGCACAATATGAACATTGTGTCTGATATGATCCGAGCAGCAATACCTCTCCAAACAAGCACGTATCTTGCTCATGCTAAATAGATGCACATGAATGTACTTCACATAGTATGAATATATTATGCATTTTAAGGGTCATCATTAATAAACATGATGGGTTTCGATCATGTATGGATTTTGTATATTACTCTATTTATCCATTTGCTTGTTACTGATGTCAGATTGATCACAGCCACAGTTTGTTTCCAAACCAGCAGATGAGCCAAGCAGGTGTGTTGTGGAATAAGATGCAGTAATAATTGGTGTGCTTCACTTCGCTTCTCTATGGCAACTGCCCCATTGGAGATTATGGGATACAACCGCGCCATCCACACACACCATCCCGCCCTAAATCCTTCGGGGCCAATTACCCGCTGTTGGTGGCAGGCCGCAAGTCAGAGCACGGCTGTGGCTGCTAGACCGCTTGTGTGCACGCTGCTCCCTTGGTAATTCTCTGGCTTTGTGAAAAGAAATGAGGCTTGTTTCTCCTCACAACCAGCCAGAGACAAACGTTCAATATATAGTTTTAAATATTGTAATGTAGAAAAAGTCGCACACCTAAAAAATTATGTATTCTATGTTGTATTTGTCTACACTAAGGTGGCAAGGGGCTTTGCTGCCCCGGTAGCGAGACAGACAAGGAGCTAATTGGCGAGAGACTTGGTAGAAATCCGTGGTTGAGTACTGATCAGTGTAATGAGGGGCCTTTAAACATCACACCTGGGCTAAATCCTCCAATTTCCTCTAAGACAATGTAAATCTCTATAATTATCCCATAGTCACCTGAGCAGAAGGGCAGAACAAGGAGACAGGTGGATAAAACAACAGAAAAGACTGAACAGACAGATGCTGCATATCGAGTGATAAGGCCTCTAATTTGGGAAAAGCTATGAGAACAGCAGCTATTGATGGCTTTACGTTGTGTCTATGACCATTCAGATACCATGGAAAGATTGTTATTCATTATTCATCACTGATGAATATGTTATAACACAGAGCATATTGTTCAAGATCAGTTTCATGGGCTGTCTGGTTTACAGTACAAGGTGTCTATTTACTACAAGACATGCAAAACAAAGTATCAGCATACAGCCCCATTAAAGTGGTGTTAGTTATCCGTTACATTATACATTTATTTGTTTAATAATTATAATCCATTTGATTCCATCTGCATACATAAAATATTCTGACTAACAGTTGTCATGCTGGTTATGTTTTTTTAGTGGACAGTCTCTGAATATGTAATATCCTTAGTGTGTGTATGAGGACCCAAAATATTCCTGATATTATACCACAGAGGCAGAAGTTGAACGATACAGGTTGTACATGCACAGCAGCATTACTGCAGATCAGTCTTGGTCTTGAGACGGATCTCTGACTCTTTTCTGTCTTGTGGGAGTTGTGACTCAGGCTTTTTTCTAAGTCACCTGCACTGCTATGTGTCATTTATTTTCATTTGTCACTGTCATTTACAAGTACAGGTAATGCTTATTTTCCTCAGTGTGTCTTTGCCATGTAACAATGAAGCGTTCTCATTTTGGACGTGTAATTTGATGCACAAATATGTAGATAGATATCACATATTCATAGTTAGCTTGTAACATTTTGCGAGGATATTTTAATTATATTATTTTCCACAGAGTTGTAATCACATTTTTACCCATTCTAGTGGCGAGGCTCTAGGGGCGGCAGTGCCTGTCTGTCTTTCAGTTGGTCCACCACTTTGGTCCAGACTTAAATATCCATGAAGATTTGTACAGACACTCATATTCCACAGAGGATAAATCCTAACTTTGGCGATCCCTGACACTTAATCGAGGGCCACTATCAGGTCAAACATTTAATTTGTCATTTATGACCAAATACCTCCAAAACTAATGACATTCCCATCACTTTCCCGTACTTTGCATTTAGAGCTAATTAGCAAATGCTACCATACTATAGTTGTGATTTAGCTCAAAGCACCGCTGTCCCTATGCACAGCCTCAAAGGGCAGCCAGTGTGGCTGTTGTTTCCTGTTTCTATCAGGTAACTAGGTGACTGAAGTTGTATATCAGTTGACTCCAGATCAACAGTAATACAAGAGTATGATGAACACTCAATGGGCACTGTTTTGTTTATTTGGTTTATTTGTTTAGATTTGCCTCAATCTCAAAACTGTTCAGACTTGGACTGATCTCGGACTGTAGTTGATAGGTCTTGACTACAGCCCTGCCCAGCAGCCTAGCTAAATTCACCTTATCCAGGTGTGTTCAGAACAAGATATCACAAAAATATGGAAGATCACAATAGTGGAATATTCAAATGCATAAGCAGGTTTGTAAGTAATGGAACAATTTAGTTGAATTTGAGATTAGCTGTTGAGGATGTAATGTAGTATCTTAGCCTATTTACCGCAAATCAAACGCTGAATGCTTTACATTACTGCCAACCAATTTTCCAGGTGATACCACAATGTTTTACATTTTTTGTTGTGATTCCTTCTTTTCCTGTTGCACCTGGTTTAAATATATTTTACTGTATGAAAATCAACTTACAGAGACTTGTAACACACTTTGGAACATTCATAGACTTGCTGATGGGTGCAGATGAAGAATTCCATACTGTGAGGAAAATTAAGTATCCAGCACACTGTCATCACTTGTACTCACTTAAATGACGATGTTTTGGTACTCACGCCTTCATCAGGAATATTTTTATACCTGGTCTGAGGACTGAAGTGATAGACAGTGTGTGGGACTGATTTGAGGTGAAATTAGGTCATAGGTGATGATGCCTTTACATCCTGATGGTCACATAATAAGATCCAGTATTATGTCCAAGTTCAATGATTAATTCATAGTTGTTTTATGAGCAAACTCATTTAGACTAGCTTGTGTTTTAAAAAGACTTAGTGTGCCCTCCAAGGTCACCTCTTGTGTGCATTGTGATCGTCAGTTGGCTAAGCACCATAAAAGCTACATCATGACTTCAGTTAAGGGCCTGAGGGGAGATATATGTCCAGCTCAACTAGTCACCTTGGATACTGAATGCAGATTAGTGAAGGGCTGCATGGAAATGTTTTACAACCGCACATAGGGGAAGATAAAACAAACATGAGTCATTGTTTTCCTTCTCTCCATTGACAAGCTATGGCATGGATCCAGACTGTGATCTACACGTCTGCTGTCAGGTTACTGCAAAGACGAATGCATATACAGTATACTGCATATATAAACCCTGCTGTCCAGTCGCTTGTTAGCTTGGTTAAAGGTGTTTTACAGGTTCTACTTGTCACAGGTTTGTCCCATCTCATCTTTTAATCCCCAGGGCCCAGTTTTTCAGAAGTAACCTGATTGGATTTCGGCGGTCGGATTGGATCAAATCTTGAAAATGGGTTGCTCAAAAGAAAAAAATGATTGTGAAATCGGATTAGATCATGTAACCCAGTCTGGGTTTTTTTTATCCTGATCCCAGCAGAAGGGTGGATTCAGGAACAAAATGTAATAAAACTTTTAAATTTTTATTGTGTAGTATATATAAATTTATTCATATTTTGCACTTGAATTGTTTAAAGCTAGGGTAGGCAATTTATTTTAGAAGCATTTTTGTTATATTTGTTGAAATTCTCTTTACATCCCGACAGCAATCCACAAATCAAGTGCTCTGACAAAAAAAGGAAAAAATATCTGTGGCTGTCACAGGACTGTAATAAGCCTGTCCAATCATTTCATTCGGTCTGAATGAAGCTGCCTGTCTACCCACCTACCTGCACTGTGATATGTAGTCCCATTTAGAGCACTGCTAATCCGGATTTGGTAACCTTGAAAAACTTGTGTCTGGATCAGGGTGATCTAAGCCGATGTTCCTTTGAAAGATCGGCACAAAAGTAAGATGGATTAGCTGATCCTGGATAGCGAAACATGGGATTTCTAAATCTGGATCATTTTGATCCAGATTCAATTTTTTAAACAACTGGGCCCAGGATATCTGGTACTGTAAGTACCTCCAGTACACAGACCCATTCAGGATTACAGTCTATCAGCAAAGACATAAAACCAGGAGCTAAAGGTGCAAGGAAAATCATAAAGCCCAGGTCAAACTGCAAACTGGGACAGAAAAAGTATGCCTTTATAACAAAATTTAAAACAAAATCAATGTTATACAAATCCCCCAAGCTGTCATGGAGAAATTTTTTTTTTTTGTGTTCTTGAATCAATAATTTGTACAGACACCAATGGCACGCACATTCAGTTAGTTGGAAATTTAGGTGACAAAGAAGACATTCATGACGCATTTCAGAACCCTAAAACTGAGTTTTTATGAACTGGATGACATTTGCAGTATCATCAAAGTTTTTATGGCGAAACAATCCATTATCCTGTAAAATATGTTTAAGGGAGCCATGACATGTAATTTCAGTGGGTTGATAAAAGTGCCTTGGAGCAGCCTCGTGTTAGCAGTTGGGAGTTTGAGCATGTGTAGGCAAGCAAATGTATTTGCTTCTGTGTGTTTGTGTTTGTTGTCTGAGGCTGTTGGGTCAGTGCTGCTGATGGATGTCCTTACATCCTGCCTTGCGTGACCGGCCCGCCAGATAGCCATCAGTACCCAAATAAGTTCAGGTCAGGCCTCTGCGCTTCACTCCAAACCTCATTTGGTATGCAAATGAAAAGCCTAAACAAAGCAAACCTTTCAGAGCAGAGCAATTTACTAACTGCTTCCTTTGAAGAGACTGAGCTTCACTCAGACTTGTCAATAGTGACAGAAAGTTTATGCTTACGCATTAAATGTAACCTATTACCTTTTTTGTCTTTCACCATGTCAACCCTAAGTCTGGTCATCTGGTAGTAGTAGAAAAGTAGAAATGACAGCAAACTATGTTTACTACAGCTCAATTAACTAAAATATAATTATTTTACAAGAAGAATTTGATTGATACTGTAGGCTTACATAGAACCGTAACACTTTATAGTAAGGGTACATGAATTATGATGAATTCATGCATGACTTTATGCATGAAAAATCATAGATTAATTCATGTAGTACTTCATGAACTATCAGGAATATACAAGAATTAGTAGTATCTCATGCATGAGTTAATGCAAGAACAATACGTTAATTAATGCAACAACTAAGGTATCTCAATCATCATTATTTCTGAGTTATTAATGATGTTAATGTCTGTCCTCAGTTAAAGGGACAGGCCAAAAAACTGACTAGTCAGCAGTGCACATGTATTCTGTTGAAATCCAAGTGTTGTAATCAGGATTAACTAAGCGTTATTTTTTCACGACTTCATCATATTTGTGGCACTTCAAATAAAGTGGTGATGGATGTTTGTTTTTATTATTATTATTATTAGTAGTATTATTGTTATTTTGACAAGCACTTTCAGGTGTACAAACAAGACAGACAGGTTCATAAACATACCCTACTTTTGAGCTGTTCAAGTGCCTTATTAAAAGACCTTGCATCTGCAGTATCATTTTGCCAACCCATTCCATTAATGCTTAATACCTTTAATGCCATGCCACCATCAATCATGTTATTTATCAGTGTTAAAAATGGACCAGATCACCACTTTATTTGAAGGAAAGTCATGAAAAAGTGAGCAGAATACATGTGCACTGCTGTGACGGGTCAGCAGTGCACATGTAGACTTACCTATAAAGGACACATGAACATCATTAATAACTTAGAAATCATGATGATTGAGATACCTTAGTTGTTGCAGTTGGTTTTGATTGTTTCATTTCTCTAAAGCTGGTTGCGCAGACTCAGAGGCACTAAGGTCACCTTTATGTTAACCCTACAAAGAAAGAGGGGATTTTTTCCATTTTCTGATTTGGGACACTGTGCTGCAGTCTGGAAAAGGGTTTTCTGTTGAGGAAAGATAACCACACACCGTGAATCAGCTCATTATCTACAGTAGGCCTACAGTATGAACCGAGCCTAAACATAGAACTTTATTGTAATAACTATCTAAGAATTTAAAGGGAAAGCTGTTTGACTGGTGGATAATGAGTGATTTTATTGCAGTTTGGGTCAGTATTTCACAGACTACTGTTTGTTTTACAGCTTCCAGATTCAAACAATCGCCTTCTTCCATCTTTGCCAACGTAGTTCTGCAGCAACCTGTGCCACGCCCCTGCTGAAACAGGATACGGCTCTGGCATTGTGCTCATTGTTGAGAGACTAATCCCGACAATTACACCTCAAGACCGAAAGTGGCTGCCTTGCCCAGCATCCAGCCAAGCCCTGTCCAGGCTTTGGATTAGGCCCCTGTTTGCCCCTGGGGGCCAAGAGCCCCACAAGCCCCCTTGTCACTGCTCTCACATCTCCCGCTACTCAAACTGACCTCAAACTGCTGCCGTGTCTGTCTCAAGTTTTACTCACCTGCACTTTGTTCACCTGCTGCTCTTGCTGTAACTCAGCCAGGTTATTGTCAGGACAAAAAAGGTGTGTGGACACAAAGAAAGGCAGAGGGAAGGCATGAGAGCAAAGGGCAGGTATTTCAGGTTATGGCGGGCTTATACAGCCGAGAAGTAGGCAAAAGTTTATGCATGTGATAATACCTCATAGATGCATGTTTTTGAATACATGGCCCCCACAGTGTATCGGCATCATGATTTATTTTCTCTGCTTGGACAGGATGGGTGTGTTCGGCAGTTGAGGATGATGGTGGTTTAGCTGTTGTCTGTGTTGTAATAGGAACAGAGGAGGTCGTTCCCACAGAAGCCTGAGCTGACATCATAAAAAACACACAACAAGGTACCTGGGGGCTGATGGGGAGGGCGGAGGTGAGCGAACCGGTGAGGTGGGAGACGGAGGGTAGGAGGGGTTGGGGGGGGG
>NTHP01000138.1:1070787-1126634 GCA_003416845.1 Oplegnathus fasciatus | reverse complement strand
GGGGGGGGTTTCGTCTCAACCACCATTGGCTAAAGACAGCGCGGGGGACACACCTGTGAGCGCCAGAGGCTAAGGAGATTGGCTGCGACCTGAAAATTACACCTGTGGGGGAAAAAGGGAGGAGGGGGGTCAGGCTACATGTAAACCAAGCCCTTTACAAATTCAGCCTCTGTCTTCTTGAGGAGCTTTACCGCCTAACACCGCCAACGAGAGCTCCTGGAAAAAAACAAGTTCTGCTCGGGCAGCAGGAAGAGAGCTGACGTGCTTCAAACTGGTTGGTTTTGTTCCGGGGTTTGGCTCTTCCTCTCACTCTACGGCTGCATCTACCTGAAAGGGACGGCTTTTTTTTCTTCCTAACCGCCACTCCAGAGGTCGACTGTCCTTCAGCAGGAGCAGGAAAGAGGAAGACCAGCCAACGGGGCGTCAAGAGCCCTCATACAATGATGCCTCTTGTCTTGGGTTTCTGGCTCGGTGACCACACCTGGGAAAGACTGGGTAAATTCACAAATGTGATCCCTTCTTTGTCTTCATTCTCCATCTTTAAGACTTGAGCTGTCGTCATAACCTGTTGCTCAGCGACGGTAGAGTTAAAACTTTAAGGACATTTGTTCATCGGCTAAGATCAGGAAATGTGCGGCAAATAAATTAGGTCATCGCACGAAGCCCTCTGCGATTGTGCGCTGATATAGGAGGGTCTAGTTAGTTTCGATGGGAAGCGAAAATAATGTGTATCGAATTCCAGCTCCTTTTAACCGGAGAGAAAGAAGAGGAAACAATAGAAGCCAACGCTCATTCCTAAACTGGATAGACCAGTTGGGGCAGGTAAAGGCAAACTGCCAGACTTGTCAAAGGATATGAAGACGGAGGCTGACTCCTTCTTTTAGAGCGTTAAATGTGCGTTACAAGGAGACATCCACGGTATGAAACAGCTTTACAAATTAATAATCTAGTAGTAATACCTGATTAGTTTAACATTAGTTTAACAATATGTTAAAGTGTTAATTCGTATGAGTTCAGAACTCATTCGGCAACTTTTCTCTACAACCTGTTGAACTGTAAAGCCTCGGTTATCTTTTCAGATAGTCTCTAGAGTTTTTATTTCCACGGTTAATCTGTTACTGCTTGTCTTTTTTGGCTTTTTAAGGTAGAGATTTGATAGAATAATGCCTGTTCATGCGCTTTTGCAATGGAAAAAAAAAGGAAGTCTGTTATGAAGTGGATGTGTGTCGGACGTAAAATGTCTGCTCATGCGGTTTTCCTTGCCTCTGAGGTTTGGCTGCGTGTTAAGACAGACAGCAGCGTTGGACTTATCAGAGCAGAGAATTTCCACGAGATAGAAGGTAAACGTTATTGAGTTTTCTAGGCTGCTCTGGAGATATTTTTAAGCAGATGAGGACTGTTGCAGTCTGGGAAGGAGAAGGGAAAATGGAGGGAAAATGTCGACCGTGTACTGTACAGCGGCGACTGCAGAGCGAGGTGGAAGATTGTGATTGGTGGAAAGAGCAACATTTGTTCATTTCTTTCATACACCTGAATAGCTGCAAGTCACATGAGTGCGAGTCGCCCTGCCAGTGTATGGCAACAGGGCGGGAAGTGCAGAGTAGAATTTCAACAGAAAGCAACATTTAATGATAATGGAGGCCGCACGAAATGGTGGACTGATTTATGTTGTTTGTTCGTGTTTGAGTCACAGGCTTGTAATGAAAGGGGACTGTAAGTCTTATCACCTCATGAGGTGAGAGGTGAAGTTAAAGCTGCGGTTTGATTCAGCTGATGAATGACACTGCATTATTAGGCCAGGGCCATTTTTAAAAAGTTAATGCTATGCTAACATTTTAAGAATTCTGTTTACCATTTTCATTAAGAAGTCATGATGATTAGGTAACATGAGTCAAGATATTTTCCTATTATACTTTTAAAGTAAAAACTTTTTGGCATTAATCAACATTGGATAAACTTAAAAATGCTGTGCCACCAGGGAGATCACAACATATGAAATTATTCATAACTGTATTAATATTCAGATTTATTACAGATTTTACTTTTTTCTGTTTTTGAATAATCAGAACATGAATGCAAAAGGAACCTGTCAGTAAGAGGGAGGGGTGGATAGGTAGCTTAAATATGTAAAAAGAAGAAGAAAAGGAAAAGTCCAAATCCCTTTTGATATTCAAATTGGTTGAATATTTTAGTCCTTCATTTGAAATATTCAAAACAGAAAGGTGACAGGACACTGAGCAAGGGGGAGGAGCTACAAATGTAAATCTAGCATACATTTAGAAACAAAACCACAAGTAGCTGCAGTGGCACATGGTTGATAAGCAGTGTGATGGCCCAAATATCGCAGGGACCAGGCTGCTCCTCAGCGGTCTGAAGGCACAATTAGGTGGCGCTGAGATAAGGTCCGGAGTTAAATAAGGTTTTGGGTTTCCCTGCCATTGTTTTCTCACAAAGACAGCAACTATTGATTAAGGGCCAGACCAGTTTACCTATCGGGTTGTTGACTTCACAGTGGAGTCACATTCCAGCACAGGGGGCAGAGTTACCTGATCACGCCTCACTTCCAACAGGCAAAAAGCGTGGGTTAGCCGTAAGCGGTTAAGACTCCCACTGCACAGAGCACCATGTACAAGAATGGGACACATTCTGCTGTATATAACCATGAGAGGAGCAGAAGAGGAAGTATTCTGGACAAACGGAGGACAAATTGAGACGAAGTTTGTTGGACGTAGCGGTTGGTTAGGTATTTTCTAAAGGTAACACAGGACATGCTCTACTTTGATCAGGCAGTTATTTTCACAGCTTGTTTCTACCAGCTAGAATTTTCTGGGCTAATCTTTTTTCACTCTTTCTTTCTCTCTCTCCCTCTTCTCTTCCTCAGAGGGCCTGCAGCACTGGTTTATAATGCTGATGATTAACTAAATAGAGTCTGGGAGAGCAGGTCTGCTTGGCTTTCTCATTTCATGGGGCCTGACTGACCGGGAGGAAGACGGAGCGTTCTCAGGCAGCGGGCTGGAAATTCAAGATCTTTTTTCTCTTTCTTTTTCAGCCCCCTCCCTCCAAACGTACTCACTTTACTTTGGTTTTGTTACATTCTTTCCTAGGGGTACCTTTCATGACGGTAAGGTTACAGGTGCATTCTCCATTTTCCTTCTCCACCTTCTTACCCTGAACTTTTCCCTCCCTTACACTCTCTTTTCTTTCTCTCTCCTTCTCCCTCCCCCCCTCTCTCTTGTGCTCTACTTTTGCTTGCAGGATGACTAGAAACCTGTTCTTTCTTTAATGAATACAATAATGTCTCTCCTTTGCATTTGGGTTACTGTTCTGAGTCACTTTAGATTTAAGTTTAAGAAAGTTTAAGAAGAAAGGGCTAAATCTCATCGCTTTAAACATTAAGACAAGAACAAAAATGTAGGGAAACTCTCCATTATTAACCTACAAGTTATTTTGTAAAGTATATTGTATATCTAATGCGACTAAATATTCAGTATAATGGCTACTTAGGATCACTGGATAATGGATCAAATACTTCTTTAATGTTTAATTTAGAGAATAATAATGCAGATTAAAATGTCAGTATGGGGTGTGAGGATTTCACGCGGTGTACCTGTGAATGATCCACGTTATTCTGTAAACGAGGGCTGTTTCAGTGACCTTCTGCACACACAGTGTCGGTTCAGGTCGAGCTGAGCAGCATTCCATCAGCCTTTCATCACTCAGCAAACACAAAGACAACGGTCCACCAATGGAAAACAGAAAGAAAATTGGCTTTTCCTTTCTTCCATTCCATAAAACATCTGCTGAAACGGACTTCATAACGCTGCTTTATTAGAGCCAGAACAGTATGTTGCAACATAAAAACACAGTTACCCATCTGCTGGGATATGATGTGAGACAGAAACAGCTCCCCAGAGGCTGATGTGCTTTTGACTTGGTGGCATTTTTGAGTGGATGTACGCGGCGTGCGGTGTTTGAAATTAGTAACTGCCATGTATTGTGTGAAAAGCAGCCCTCCCAACCTTGCCGTGCCATAGATTTAGACTAGTTGGAACAGGTTTGGGCAATCATTAACAACTACTGTGGCCCAGTCTTCTGTGACAGCGAGTTTAAGCTGAAAACCCCAACCACAACAAGGGCTCAGCAATTATACTATGGAGAGGTGGTCTCCAAATATGGACTTCCCCACTCCTATTTACAATGCTATTTTTGGGCCGTATATGGCTCAGTTACAACTTTGCCACCACAAAACTACATAAATTAACTAGGTTAGTGGAAAAGAAAAGCTGTATATTTTCGGCCTTATTTCATGTCAAATACTCTCTTACTTCATGCTCACATACACATTTAATCTAATAATTTAAGGTTGGGTTCCCTTTTTTTCTTTTAGACAAAGGAATTTAAGGTTAGGTGTACTGCTCACACCCAAATCTGCTTCAGTAGAGTTCACATTCATTCATTCATTAATCGTTCATAACTGGCACCAATATGTATGCTGCACACTTTAGGAGTGTAGTAATGAGATGTTTTGCGTTTGGGTGTTTATCTCCATCTTACGAGGCAGCATTGGATATCAACACTTTCTCTAATACTGCCTGGTAATGATGATGATACTCATCTGTGGACTGCAACCAGACAAACCACTTTAGCAATGTTAGCAACAATGTGCTCCTGGCCTGGGCCCTGGATCGGCTCAAGTACTTGAAGCAGCAACAGAAATGGCTCTCAGGATCCATCTTACCTGACAGTGCTGGATTGTACGACTGTTGTTCTAACACTGTCTGGTAACGATGTTTTCTGGGTGACTCTGTGGTCTCCGGTGTGACGGTGGGATAGTTGCCCATCAAATGTTGAATCCAAACATGTTAATGACTGTGGAAATCCGTAAGACTCCTTTGATGTCGTCATTGAAGGGTAAACTTAATAAGCAGGGTTGGCTCCGTATTCTGGGGAAGCACGGCTGGAAAGTATTTGTTATGTGTCTCACTTTTTACTCTGAAGTTCATTCCAAGGAAAGGTTAGCTGCCTTTTGTTTTATAGGCTGTCTGTCGATCAGTCAAACTAAAAAGGAAGTGCGGCACAGATGATGTGAGGTGTTGACAGACAGGGCATTAGTTTCTGTAAAAATACACGAACATTTATGTCTGAACCTTTTATTTTAAAAATGTTTGAGATGACTACTGTTGAAGGAGTCCTGTGGGAAATGAAAAAGAGTAGATCTTTTATGCAGTGACCTGAGGTCAGTGATTATGTTTTTTACTTCTTTACTTACTTCCTTGTCTTTNNNTTTTTACTTTTATGGCAACCCCACCCCACCCAAGTTAAAGAATGGCAGTTGGTTGATGGTTCCACCGGTCCTGCAGGGCCTTATTTCCTTGTTCCCTCCCCTGAACAGCGCCGGTCTTTGTGTTGTGTTGCAGTGATTGGTCCGACTAGCCTTACCTGCGTGGCACATCCTGAAACTGACACATGAGCTCACCTGAGAGTGCTTTACTGATACAAAGAAAAACAAAACAAAAACTGAGCTACAGACGCTTTGGCCTCCTCCCAGCTTCCAAACCTTTATCCACAAAAAGACAATCAGATGATACCTTAGTGCTTTAAGTAGACACAACAAAAATGGACTTGTGTGTTAGCTATGTTAGAATGTAAAACATCCACTGATTTCTTGCATCTTTGATTTAAAACAATGGAGATTAAATATTACAGAACTGAAGACGGTGAACAATGTTCATCAATGTCTGGACTAAAATGTGAATTTAATGGGTAAAGCCTTCAAACAGACATGAGAAACAAAGGCAAATAATAGACATGGAGCAAGCAGAAACCTAGTGTTTGTTTAAGGAGGGAGAATTACCCCGCAAATATTGAGCCGCACCTTTATTTGCCCACCCAGCTCCATTATCCAAGCCACAGAAACATGAAATAGCTTTTTTTTACTCCAGTTGTGCCTTTTCTCTGTGTTGGCGTCACATATTTGCGTATTACTGTAATAATGTAGGAAGGCTGGAACAGAAAGAATTTACCTAGCTTTGCTTCTTTCCTCGGTCTGTTTACTCGTGGCTTTCTCTGCATGCTTGGCCAATTTAAATGTACAAATGAATCAAAGCACAGTGTAGCGTGTTTAGAGTCAACAGAAGAGGAACTGCTCATTTCAACCTGTTTCTGCTACACTGTTCTGTTTCTTCCAGCTCTTGTCTTCCTCTTTGCACAGGTGAAAGCTCAGAAGTCAAACTTCCAGCCTGTTGATAGGCGTCTTACCAGACATGGTTAGATGTAATTATTGGTGTCTAATACTGTCTGGTAATGCCGTCCATTAAATGGCATTACCTTCTGCTCTCTTACTTCCCCCTCTCTCGCTCTCGTGCATCTGACATGCAGTGTATTGACAAAGGGCAGTCCAGGGAAGCACATCAACATATTTATAGTGGTGGCAGATGGGGCTGAATGATGATGACTATGAAACTATGATCCTTGCACTGGAAGATTGATTGAGTTCTTGGGGTTTCTTCTATGTGACTTGTGTCAGAGTTTCTCCACTGAGCAGCAGTCCAGGAGAAGACCGTTCTACTTACAGTAGGCTTTCTTGATGAATGCTGCGCTGTAAATTAGTTTCTCGCAGGAATGTTAATGTGAATGTCATGTAAAAAAAGTAAGTATTATAGAAAATGCTGTGACTTTTATCTGTTGAAAGATCTGCCTTCTTCCTCTTCCCGCAATAACTGAATTCCTTCTGGGGATTTGGCTTTTCTCCAGGTACAGTAGAACAATGCACACACTTTTTGAGACTTCATTATCTATGACACACTCTGTACATAATGTTAACTGTATTTACTGTCATGTGATGTTGTGAGAGAAAAGATTAAATAAAGTGGGATCAAATTTGAAGTGTCTCTCTTGTTCATTTTCTCTTTCTAAACACATTTTCAGAATCAGTTTTTAACAATTTATTCAGATCTCCTATGCGCTGGCCCTTTGTAGCAGTTTCTCTGGTCATTGTGAACTCTTCCCTCGGCCAGACCGGAATGCCGAGCCCCAGTCAGGTGTGGATCAGGTTACCACTGAACAGAGCTTCTTTTTAAATGCCTCAATTTACCCATGAGGTCCCCCCATCAGCTAAGCCCTCATTGTGCCCCAGTCTATGGCAGTACACAGTAGGCTAAACTGAGAAGCACAAGGCGTGTTTTCACTGCCAGGTCAGCGGGGACTTACAGTAGGCTTTGCCTACTGAAATCCATACACTTAGTCTATATGGTCACTGGTTACATCTGTGGACTTACAGGGGAAGGTTTTTTTTTATTTTACACCCTATCTCTCCCTCTCACAGCAACACACACACACAGAGGCAATAGCATGGCTATGGTGTTTAATTAGGTCTGTTAGCTCAGGGGTTCAGTTAACTGGTTCAACCCAGCTCTGATTTTATCAGTTGGAACACAAACACAAAAACCATTTAGCCGTTTAACATAACAGGCCCCAGGCCTCATTGATCTCCCACACAGGGGAAGCTCATTCATGCTTTTTCACAAAGAAAGAGCTTCAGTCCCAGAAATATTACATCCCTTACAACAATATCCCAGACATTTGGAATTTGTGTGTGTTCCTTTTATTTGACAAGAACTTTATGGGAAATATAAAAATCCAGCAATCTGTCCTCTAGCTAAATATATAGCGTATTAGCATTGTTAGCTTGGTTCATGCTAACGGGGCATTCTTCATTTAGCAAGTGAAGAAAACAAACCTTACACAAGAAAACGTGCATATTGTAAGCTGTGTGGAGAAAAATGGGAAGAAAAAATGAAAATATGAAGTTACATATCGTTACCTGTAGTTGGAGCAGTCTGTTTCCTCCTCCCTTGTATGCTATTGTTTTTAAATCATTGTGAACTCTGTGATTCATGGGTGATTAAAATGGTTTCCTGTAACAGCTTAAACAAAATAAAGAATCAAATACTGAGAAGAAGACAAAAGCCAACTTAATCATTAATCTCTGTCCCGCATTCACAGCAGAGTCACCTTTCACAGGACTGTGATCAAAAGACACAAAATGGCATCTATTTAAAAGAAACTACAACACAGAGAAACATAATTCTGCCAAATCATTCTGTGTGTAGGCCTCTATAATGTACTGTCATGAGTATCTGTGTTTAAATGATAACAAGTAGCATATGTTTGTAGCTTTTTCAAACAAACAAAGGTATTTCTGGTATTGTGCATGCTGGCTCACTATCACACTGTCATGGCTTACAGGGACACTTGAATAGAACAGAATATACTTTTCACCATACATTATCTTGTATATGCCAAAAAAGTGCTCTCTTAACCCCCCGTGGATCTCAGTCGATTCTCAGGTTATTGTTTACTTTGTGGTTTTACACTGCAGCAAAGAAAGACACTAAAGTTAAAACACGTGTCAGTAAAATATAATAAAAATAACCACTTCAAAAACTCTCCCGTAGAGTAGCAGGAGGTAACTGTAGTTAGTTACTTCCCTCCTCGTCACTCCACTGAATCACATTCCTGACTGGCAGAGAGCCTGTAGAGGATTCCTGCACTGGTCTGTGCATGCTTGGTGCAGTCAGACCAGATTCCTGCACTACTCCTGACTGTGGATGAGGAGTCTAGATTCACTTAGCTGGGTTTGTCACTGGGGTCAAACAGGAGCACTGCAGAGGCTAAACGGCTGTGACATACCTGCAAGTGTGCTGACGCACAGTAAAACTGAGGAGCTGTCACACACTCACGTATGCAGGGAACTCCTTTAACAGTCACTCATAGTGGAGTGGAACTGATTATAGGTTAGGGCTTAGGGTTAGATTTTATTCATCCCCGTGGGAAAATGTTTTCACTGCATTTTCCCCATCTTACCTATTTATAACTATAGCTAAAGTGCAGTGCCTGGGACCACCTTCAGATCTGAGGCCAATGCCAAAGTCAAGGACAAAGGTAGGAGTATCTTGAAGCACCGCTGCAATCTGTGTCCTACATGCTGTGCTCCCGACACTCCAATCACACACTTGTATGTATCACATATAAACAAGAAACACCAGTGCAGTCAGAATGCTAAATCACTTCACTGCTTGGAAAATGGTTTCACATTAGAGCCTCAATGTCAAGAGACAGTACACATATTAGAAATGTGTACAAATGTTCAGTCCGGAAGAACAGAATCTGGCAATTGTCAGGTACATTCAGACAGGTTATTATTAAATCAACTTCTTTATTGCTTTCAATACAAAAGGGCTACTCTCAAACCTGTGGCCCCTGAACAGTGGTCTGCTCAAAAATAACCTTGTACAGTCCACCCACTACCCTTATTCCTAGAAACGGTGGTCTGATCTGGTATTATATGGGTGGCATATTTCAATTGAAAATGTAATTTAAAAGAAAAAGTAACCCCTCAAGGTTTCCATACAAAACCAATTTCTTATTATGTTACATTATATTGTGTGTATCATGTATGTTCAGCTCCTTTCTGATACATCTGAAAGGCATTAAAGGCAGCATAATGGTAACTGCTAATGACTCTCAAACTTTTGTGGCAACACAATCAGTCAATTGTTGCCAGCTCAGTTTGAACTGAAGAATGAAGCAACATGAAACTGGCAGATAAAGAAAATGAGATGTGATGAACTTCCCACCCCATACACACCTGTGTGGAGTTGGCAAGCCAGTCTATAACAGATTATAACCAAATTATACAGGACGGTTTTTACTTTTTACTTACCCAGAAAACGTCTGGTAC
This sequence comes from Oplegnathus fasciatus, assembly GCA_003416845.1. Classification (NCBI taxonomy): domain Eukaryota; kingdom Metazoa; phylum Chordata; class Actinopteri; order Centrarchiformes; family Oplegnathidae; genus Oplegnathus; species Oplegnathus fasciatus. Next base: position 1,116,892 of record NTHP01000138.1, on the reverse strand, counting down.
TCCAGATGGCAGTCCGCCTCTGCTGTTCGAGCCTTGTGCTTCTCTCTAAGTGCCCTCCAGTTTTTTCTATCCTCGAAGAAAACAGTTTGTCATCATTATTGCGTACATAAGGTCAAGCTTGAATTTAATATTACCTGTATAGCTCACAGCTAGTATTACCCAGCTTTTCCTTAAATATCTAGCACACATTGTAAATGATGTGTTCAGATATTTGACCCCCCATGATGCTTTCCTGCCAAAAGTTGCTCCCTAAACATTGAAACTGGATGTTACCTACATCTACTTGCCAAAAGGGAAAAGGAGGGCTATTTTAGCATGCTAACATATGGTTTGGAGTTGTGCTGGATGCTAGCAAAATGCTAGCAAATGGGGAAACACAATATTGGATGAAGCAGCAACAATTAACAATGGCTATATTTTGTGTTCTTGGTAAGAGAGGATGTAAACAAGCGTTCACATCCGACCCAAGTTGGGTACAAGTTCAGGAAAAATTCAGTAACTTACCGTGTTATTTGAAACAATGAAAATTTAGTCCGCTAACTAGCCATGACCATAGCAAATAATGCAGTAGCAGGCTATATACAAACACGGCTTTAGGGCACATGAACTACCTAGTAGTCACCAGCTTGGTTGAAACCGGTAGTTTCTTTTGGTATAATTGTTAAGAAAACTGCAACACACCCACACTCCCTCTGCCAGGCACAGTCAATATCATAACATACAACATAACCACAGCACCACCAGCTTCAGACCTGAAGCACCAGCCTAACCTGTGCCACCTATCAGGAAGAAAAGCAACAGCAGCTTCAGTTTAGAGAGGAAAGGAAAGTAAAGCCACCTGCAGGCAATGCTAGACATGAATGGGTGAGTTTGATGGTGAATTATGCAGTAGTTTCCATAAAACTGTCAGGCTGGATGCTAGCTTAGCCTTAACTGCCTTAGCCTCAGACTGTTGCGTTTCCTCAGTGGTGGCTTGTAAGTGGTTTAACTCAACGACAACGGTGCCCTAAAATAAATATTTATTTAAGTTTTTTAAAATATGTTTTCACAATCAGTGCAATAATGTGTTGCTTTGCTATTTGCTGTTATGTGTTAGCTTGTTTAGCTGTAGCTAGTTAGTTAGCAGAGCTAATATGGGGAGGTTTGCTGTTTAAATCAACCCCTCCAAACTGCAGAAAGACTAATGACTGTCGACTGTTCACATGTGCTCCTCACAACAAGGAGAAAGGATTTGGGTTCAAATTCACCAAACGGACCTTGTAACATACAGCTACTTAAGCTAATAGCTGCTTTACTCTAGCTGTAGCTGATAGCAATAAGGTAAATGCAACACGAAAAAACAAAACAACCACTTGATCAAACTTGTCCCGTCAAATGTAATTTTGATGTAAGCCTTCTGGCAAACGTGGTGTGTTAGCTTTGTGTTGTTATTAGACATGAAGACTGGTAGGCGGAGATATTGAAGTTTAGCTAATGTACACAAACAAACCAAGGAACAACTGAGGCATTAGCACGCCTGCCAATATATTTCTAATATGCTCCTGATCTCATTTTGAACAGGTCTTTCTGTAGAGTTGGCTGCCATCTCTTCATACCTGCTGGTAAATTTCCATAATAGCTGAATGGACTCAGGTACATTCTGAGATACTCAGGTAAACTCAGAAACCAAAGCACAGAAATATCAATGCCTGCAACTGATTGGTAGTTAAACAGAGAAAGAATGGGTGAGAATTAATGATTTTCATTTTTTAAGGATGCGTGATTGGCTGAAAATATGATTCATGTTTTATAACAAGTAAGATAAGATTCCCTATTTTTATTTCTTTTAAAATTGTGGCACAGTGATTACTGGTGCTTAACTGGCCCAGGACACCTCAAGTAGTTTAAATACCTAGACCATTTGTGTCAGTGATATTGCCTTCCTTCCCAGCTCTATGGGAAGTCTCTGTGATGTGTTGACGGATTTTACCTGACTGATTTCTGAAGTACTGACCGGTGAAGGGGCCCCAGCCACTTCCTCTTTAGTGGGTGTATTTTAAGGCTTTGTAAACCTGGAGCATCTCTTCCTCCACCAACTCTCCCTATTCTGTCCAGCTCTTGCCAGTATGCTATCGGTGAGTCATTTTCCACTTCAAAATCAAGTGGTATTCCTCCTGTGTTTTTTCATAGCTCTAGAGGGTGTAACCAACATACAGTACTGAATGACGTTAATCCAGGAGGTTGCCATCTGTACGCATCACGTCCAGAAAACAAGCACCGTGCGTGTTTCTCTGCATTTAGTGCGGCCATAGAGGCTCAGCTGGGTGGGACAGAGGCAGCGTTTCTCCACCACCTTATGATGATAGTGTGAAATACCAAAGTTGCATGGAGTACATGAAGTCTTTATCTAAGAGCCATATAAGTGCTTAGAAGTGTTTTTTACATTATGTGTATCACATAAAAGACAGAAAGAAGCCTGTGGAGGTATTCAATCAGCAAAAATAGAACACAGACACCTCATTATGGAGTTTTAAGCATAATAGTCATCTGATTTACTTATGTCTAAGGCAATAATGACGCAACATGTATTTAAAATGATCTTTTTTTACATATCTGTCTGAAAATAACTGCTTCTCTGAGGACAAAAATTGGCATATGGGATGTACATTTTCCCATGTTAAAGTCAGTCTTGGTGAAATTTGATGTCTTTGTGTCTCCATCTTGCATTTGTCACCAGTGGGAATGAGTGACTACAGACCCTGGGAACAAAATGTCTCCCCCCACTGCAACGGCCCCCACTGCTTTACCGGTGTAATTCTGTAAGGAAATCATGAATGGTGGGAGAGAGAGAGACCCTATTGAGACGAGCCTTTCTTTACATCGTAACTTAACTCCTTTCCTTCCACTATAACACCTTGACAAGGAGAATCCCTCCAAATAATGGGTTGTGGAGGGACACCATTGCTGCAGGCTGCATCCCTGTAATTGCTGAGCACTTCCTGGTACAGGAGGCAGTTGAGATGACATGGGAATGGGCGAGTCCCCAAAGACACACACACTTTATGGTGTCACCTCCCCGAGACAGACAGGCACACACACACATCCTTCTCATCTCATGATATGTATTCATTTTCATACATTTAATTTTCATATAACTGAATATATATTTTGTTTCTCTGATAGAACACATTACTCTGGTTGTGAAAACTCTTTTCACCCAGTGTCTTTCTTTGGGAAATATGTAGTGATGTAGTCTATTTTATGTCTGTGGTTTGTTTGGAGTAAATAGCAGAAGAACTGGGTTGTTAGCATGAGCAGTGGTAGCAGCCATGGATAAACAGACAATGAGAAGAGCACCACCTGCAGAACCTCAAACTTTATTTACATTAAAAAAAAACAAAAAGGAAAGGAAAGTTAAGGAAAGGTAAAACGTGTCAAATCGAAACAGGAAAGTTATTAATTAACATTTTAATCGTGAAACATGCAATGCAAAAAAGGGAACATACAGATAGCCCCACAAAATACACAAGCATACTTATTCTCATATATAAATACACACGCACGCACACACACACACACACATGCACACAGCCTCTTGGCAGATGGTGAACCATGAGGTCGACAGGGCTGTAAAACAAGCCTGTTCTCTTTGTCCACCTACGCAGCACTTTGCACAGTGTGTCTATCAGATGGCGGCTCTTTATCAAGGTGTGGCTGACACTGGCTCCACACAAAGCTCTGTTAAACAGGAATATAGTAGGCCCGCTTCTAATAACTGGGGTGCTGTGGCTGGACTCGCATCATTGCCAAACAGCTCTCTCTTATCTCTGCCATTTTGCACTCAGACATGTAAATGGGACATTTACAGCCATGCGTGATTGTGTAAATGACTGAACTGACAAGACTGCCTGGTGACTATTTCTTCCTTCATGTAAATTTAGTCATGCGTGAAATGTGCAGCAACACGTAGTACAGAGTGTGATGACACCTGCAGTTTGTATTTCTTTGATATGAACCATGGAGGAAAAGTTGGCGTTGCTGTTTATTGAGATTGTTACTACATATCATTCAGTTACAAGCAGTTCCCCATTTCATTGGTGACTCAGTTCAGTTCTCGTCTGGTGTAACACTACAGAGTTAGACTGACCTGCTCAAAATATGTTCTAAATACTCTAAATACGCTCTGCTGGCTGTGAATGCACACTTAAACTACATTGGTGTTAGGTGTATGCGTCACTCCTGTATGTGTAATTATACGGTTGCATGGATGCTGGGTCTAAGAGGCATCCACCCCTGTCAATTATCAGACTGTTGGGAGGAAGAGAGGAGATTATGCATAATTGCCAACTGTGGCTGGGCCTGGGTGTTTCCTACTGAGTCAAATCACTGAGACAGAAAGGTGATAAGTGGATTTGCCATGCGAGCAGACAAATGGTACGTTGCTCAACTACATACCTGTCACTGGATCTGGCACTGACACAGACAATATGATTAATGATAATGTCTGCCATAAAAATAATAATTCCAAGATTGATTTAGCTGGATTTATTAATGTTAAAATAAATTGATGTTCACAGTAAAATAATGTCTGGAGGCTTCAGGTTTAATCAAGTGTTCAGGTTATCTTACAGTTTTGAAGGTGGAATTCATTTTGATGTTAATGTTAATATTTATTTTACCCCCATCTGCACTTTTCTTACAGGATCTATAGATAAGTAAACGTTCAGTCTTGGATGTTTAGTGTGTAAAATGGAGCTATAGATATAGGGCAGTGTAAGAAACACTCAACCAATATAAAAAGTATGGTGGATACCATTATATCTACATTAAACATGTCCCCTGGACAGATTTTTCACTTTTTTATGATACGTGGTAAACATATGTCACTGAACCTGTAGAAAATATTATTTTACCTTTTGTGTCGGCATATAATACCTTGGAAACCTGGCAAATCCATTTTGATTGACACTCTGCTCTTATGTTACCATAGGGTTCACACAACAGAGGCTTACAGGCAATTAATATTGAATGAGGCTAAACTTAGAGGTGGGTGTGGGATACATAATCTTGAGCAGTTAGTTTGTCTTGAGCTGCTGTTGTTGTAAGATTCAATCTACAAGAGGCAACTGTTGCTAAGGGTCCCATTACCTGAGTAACCGGTGATTGTTTACATTGGTCTAGTGGGTTTGCTTACTTGCAGTGTGACAGACTAGGCTGATTTTAGTGGGCTAAACTGCTGACAGACCATGTGATTTCACCTCTGTCAAGTCTGTCCCTCAGTCTGTGGGTTTGCTGTTTGTCTGGGCCTTGCAGTTGGACTACAAGGTTGAGTGCACATGGCAGAAGAGGAATAGGCTGAGTAGGTTTCCATGGAGTCTGGCTGTTGATGTGTGTGATGCTGGAGTTGCAGGTAAACCCCTTTGCTTCTAAATGTAGCTACGATAAGGTCATAGTTCAGTTCCTGTCAACACCACATTTATTTCTAGATTTTTCATCACAATACGTCTTCTTTTTAATTTTTTTTAAATTTCTCAGGTTTGCTAAATGTTATATTACATTTGAACTATTCAGACAAAAAACGAGGCTAAAAGTCTAAAGCTGCTAGCAGGTGCTAGCAACCCCAAGAGGCTGAAATTTTCATTTAACCAAACAAAACTATTCTGAGAGTTTTATCAGTATAGCCTCAACGTGTAAGGTTTGCTCTGATGGTGGCGCTAGACGAAAGGTAATGGTGTCAATCAATTACAATGGGACTTTCAAGGTGCAAATTACATAGCAATCTGCCTGTTTTGAACTGGTGGAGTTGTACAAAAGGTCAGGGGGTCACCAAAATCATTAGGAATCATCATGAATACCATGACCATAAATAGCCATGGCAATTTACACTGCAGCCTGGCCAGTAGTAAAATATCTGTGAGCCAAACAGTTGACTGCTTGAGTGATGTGTTATACTTAGGCCTTATCATTAGAGGGACAGAAATAATGTGTGACCAGCTGCATATAATTTGTAATCATCAACAAGCCTAAGTATCTACAGCCATGCTAGTGGCCCTGTGAGACTGTACTTAGGCACAGTGGTGCATTGAGCTAAATGCTAACATCAGCGTGCTAACATGCGCACAATGACAATATTAACATGTTGATGTTTAGCAGATATATTTAGTGTGTTAGCACATTAATATTTGTTAATTACCCCAATTAGTGGTAATGTCATTATTTTTAAATATTTTAAATATGACAAATTAAAAATTTGAACCGATGATGGTAGATGGAAAGTTAAGGGGTACATGAATTTCTGTACCAAATGCTGTCGAGACATTTTGTACCAAATCACCTACTTGAGATATTTCACTGGATAAGTGAAAACTATGGAATCGGATGGCACCAGAGTAAAGCCAGGGTATCACCAAAGCCATCAGGATTCATTCTGTGGGGAAGATGAATGCCTGTAAAAAAAAAATTCGTATTGTAGCAACCCATCGAATAGTTGTTGAGACACTTCAGTCTGAGCCAAAGTGGTGGACTGACCGACCAACAGACGGACATAAGCAAACCCTAGAGCCACGATGTTAGCGAGGCTAATGAAAATAATCTCATGTGCCCATGCCAAATGTGTACAGTACTATCAATGAAGGGTAAACTGGTTCTCTTCTTCTTCTCCTCTCATACTCTTCAGTGTACTCTGACTCACAATAAAAAACATCTCAACTCTTTCTGACTAGAGTGTCACTGTGCACCAAAAAAGGGTCCACCTGTCCTCCCATGCTGGAACATTTTAAGCCATCATCAACGATCTGCGAGAGCACGAGGCCATGTCATCTGAGTGCTGGGTGGAGCCCTGTAGTGAGGGTCAGACAGAGGAGACCGGACTGGAGAACCAAAAAGGGGAAGAAGCAGAGAAGGAGGAAGTGGAGGTTCCCTGCGGGGACAACCAACCCGCAGGAAGCCTGAGGCAGGAGGAACCAGGAGGAGAGCGGCCTTCATGCAGTAGCATGCAGGAAGTGACATCAGAAGGGGGACTGGAGCAGGTCCAGAGGGAGGAGACGCAGACTCAGGAAAAGAGAGAGAGGTTTTCCCGCATGACTGTCAACCACGAAAGCCGGGATAGAGGGTCAGGTGTGTGATGTCATTTGTTGTTCTTTTCATATGTTGATCTTTTACATAAAACATGAAAACATAAAAAATACAGCACAGCATATTTTGATACTGTAAAATAAAACGGCAATTCCCATTCAGAATCATTCCTTTATAGTTTTTAAAGGATAAGGTAGTACAGTAGTTCCCAGATTTGTTGTAATACTGTATGTGCATCCATATAAGTTCATCAACACAATTGTACACATGTACACGTGACAGAGCTTACAATTTTTGTGAATGTATGAGTGACTGTGTGGATGCACATTTTCTGTGTGTTGTCTGTAAAAGTATCAGGTGCGTGTCTGGTGGAGCGATACCTCCGGAGGTCCTTCCCCAGGGGCTTGTCGACCCACTCCTTCCCAGACAGGGACAGGGAGCGGAAGGTAGAGGAGCCCCGGGGGCCTGGGCCTTTTTATTTCTTTGGAGGAGCCAATGGGGCAGAAATGTAAGTAGAGAAATATGAAATAAATGATGTGAAGGGTATCAATAAGGTGTTGGATTTTAGGTATTTCAAAAATGGGATCACATCTTAGGTGAAGTTATCCAATTTCAAAATAAAAAGCTTTCACCTGCTGTATATTTTGTTTTGGGCCCTTTATTAATGAAGTTTTACATGTGACCATCGACCTCTGGATTGTTGTGTGATTAAAGCAGACGTGTGATTGATTTCCTCTGGGACTTTTCCTTCAGCGTGAGCAATTACTGTGAGAGCAGGGGATGGAAGAGGATTTACAACAAGCACAGGGAGGATTTCAAACTCAAGTGGTGTGAGACCAAATCACCAGCCAACTACTGTAACTTCAGAGAAGGTTCAGTAATATTAATCACAGGACATTAATCTGAATGATGTATTTTACTATGAATTGTAAAGATTTACCACAATGTTACCTATCCTAAGGAAAAAAACAAAGGAAATGAAAGAAATTTTGTTTAGATGTTTCATTTCTTGTTTCATTTCTGTTCTCATTTTGCTTTTAGTAGAAGCAATAAACCTCTTATTGCCTTCCATTCACAGATGGCAAACTTGAAATCATCATGTGTTGTTCCCAGGTGAACAGTTGGTGTACCAGATTCCCAACAACAAGGTGCTCACCACTAAGATCGGCCTCCTCAGCAGTCTGCGGGAGTACGAGCGAGTCAGCAGCAAAGTCAACCACGGACAAGGACTGAGGTGAAGTGGACATCTGTCTTCGTCTGCTATTCATTGCTTATCCAGACAGGTTGTGTGTATTAAAAACAGTCTATTTTCTTCACACATATAGTTGTGTCACAAATCTCCTAGCAACCATCTGGTACCATAATGGAGGTTCAATAGAGGCCCGGCTCTGCAAATACTGATTGAAAGACATATCAGCCTGTGATACTATTTAAATTGTATCATCAGAAATCAGACCTCCCATTTGAATCACACAAGCTTGGCATTACGCATTATGTGTGTCAATTATGAACTATTTCAGTGGTTAATTATTAATAGTAATTGCATATAGTTTTAACTAATGTGTGAAATGTCTTGTGAAGAGAAATAAGTCAAATATCAAAGAATTCCATTTACAGAATAAGATGCTCTGTAGTACAGTCCACTCGTAAACTAACAACAACTAAAAAAAACAGACTTGTTATGCTTAGTTCATACTACTTGTCTTAAGTCATATTTCAAGGTAAAGGAGTTGAAGGCACCCTGTGGAGTTTTTGGCCACTTGGTCACTTAAAGCTAGGGTAGGCAGTGTATTTTAGAAGCACTTTTTGTTATATTTGTTGAAATTCTCTTTACATCCCGACAGCAATCAATAAATCAAACGCTCTGACAAAAAAAAGAAAAAAATCCGTTGTCTGTGGTTGTTGTAGGACTGTAATAAGCCCGTCCAATCATTTCGTTCTGACCGAATTAAATGATTGGACGGGCTACCTGCCTGTCTACCTCTGTACATGCCTACCTGCGCGCACTCTGCCTCTGCACTCACTGCGTATGACCAGAGTCTTCCACAAGGCTAGGCGGCTAAAGTTACCAACCCTAGCTTTAAAATGATTAATTAGGCCACTGCAACAGTTATTGAAATAACCAAAGATTTGACCAAAGCTGAAACTGGCAATATATCTTAATTTTGACCTATATATGATTACGACTGTTCTTAGGATGTTGAACTTAAACTGAAAAATGTATTTTCATGTTCATCACTTATGCGATAGATATGTGATACATATAATGGACCACACTGGTACAGTAATAATACTGTTTTAGCTCATTCACCACAAATCCAGTATTATTATACAGTATTACTTCTGGGAATTTCCCAAGTCACTGTAGTGTTTTCAGTTTCTGAATGTGTTTGTCCTGCATTCCAGACAGCCACTGCTTTCCATTCTTTTGGCCAATCAATTTTCAAAGAGTCAGTCCATCACAGTGAACATTATGTCTGGGATTTGAAATCAGTCTGCACTTGCAGTACAAATGTCTTACATTGACAACGTAACTGTTGAAACATTAAAAGCAAACATGATGATCAGTTCTCATACTGTAGTCGAATACATTAGTAGGAAAACATGACTGTCTGAAAGGTACGCAGTTAAACGTGTTCAACACTAATGCTACATTTTGTGGTTTAAACATTAAGTGACATTTTTTATTTAGCTAAAATAACTTTCTCTGGCAGTTTTGATTTTCAATATATGACACTTTTTTCCAATCCTGCCCTTAAGGCAGTTTCAAGCAGATGAAGACACCCAGCCTTTCATCTGGACTTTCTCCTTGTTGTGTTGTACTTCACAGGGGGCTGAAAATGGAAGAGTTCATTCCCACTACCTTCCGCATGGATGTGAGGGAAGAGAGGGAGGCTTTCTTTGCCCAGCAGGAGGGTAAAGTGGCCAAACCTCTCACCTACATTAACCTCTAACACATTAGTATCCTGACGCAACAACAACACAACACTTGTTCAACTGGATTAGTGTTTAGCTAGCGTGCTTCAGAACAGAATAGTTTGTGCTTAGCAGTGTTAAGACAACAGTTGCCTTGGTGATTGTTTAATCAAGAGGTTGAGGACGTTGGAAAATAATGCACTTCACCTCCCATAAGCCCTGATAAAATCACCAGGGGAACATGCTGTTGCCATAGAGATGAGTCAGCAGAGGGCAGGGCTGAGACACAAACACAAGGAGAAACGCTCAGCAGGATCTGGATGTAGAGCTGCTGCAGCACTGGACAGGACTGACACAATATTAAAATACATTTAATATTAAAAGTGCAAAACATTTTTCCTTAATTTTAAGGACTGGAGATGAAATGATCCACTGGTTTCTCTATTGTGTGTAGTAATATAGACACACAGCATTATGATAAGTAGTGTGTACAGGTTATGACAAACATGGTTATCACTAAGTAAACAGGAGAAAGACACAGACAGCTGGTTTAGATCTCTGGGTGATGGATGAATCTGTGGAAAAGACGACAAGACAAAACTGATCAGAACACAGTAATAGGAGAATAAAAAACTGACAACTCTCTCAAATCTCTCTAATTTTGGGCACCTCATCATTATTTTGCACAACTGACAGTTGTAGTGTCACACAACATCAGTGATGGAAGAAGTATTGAGAAAGTGAAAATACTCCACTAGAAGTAAAAGTCCTGCACTCATAAGTATTGGCTGCAAAAGTTAGAGTCATTAGACAGTAGAAAAGCTCCCAGTTACATTATACTGTAGGATTATTATTAGTGATGCATCAACATATAAGCAGCACTGTGATGATGTAGCTGGTTGAGGTGAAGCTAGTTTTAACTAGTTTATATACTGTGCTGATAATATGCTGTGAATGTTCATTTAAGTAACTAGTAACTACAGCTATCATATAAATCGAGTAAAAACTACAATGTTTCTCTCCAACATGTAGTTCAGTATAAAGTAGCAGAAATGGAAATACTCAAGTTAAGTACAAGTTGCATAGAATTGCATACAGTACTTGAGTAAATGTAGTTAGCTACTTTCCACTACTGCATAATGTTAATCTATACATCTAGCAATTGTGAAGAATTGCCTTTTGGGATTTTTAAGGACCCATTTTTTACACTTTTTAGATTTGAACACTCAAATAAAGTTGCCTAGAGTACAGGTGTACTAACTAAAGAGCAAATGTAGAGTTATTTCAGCACAGTACCCATTCTCATCCATAGAGTAAAGAAGGTAATATAACAGAATAACAGAGAACAAAAAGAAACACCTAAACACAACTCAGTGATTTAGGAACAATATAGAACAGGACACCACAGAACACAACAGAAAAAAATAGAACAGTATAGACCTGAGAGGTGACATTCACAAAACAGAGAAGGACTTTATATTTCATACCTGTATATGTCATAAGGTTTGTTGATTTACATGATGTATTTTACAACTGCTGCCAGGTGTGAGCAACAATGAGAGTCACATGTGGATCTGTAAGCCCACGGGTCTGAACCAGGGCAGAGGGATCTTTCTGCTTAAGAGCCAGGAGGACGTAGCCGCCTTCAGACTGAAGCTGCAGCACATGGAGGACAGCCAGGCCAAGAGGAAGATGCATCACCGCCAGCCTCAGGCTCGCATTGTCCAACAGTGGGTGAACATATGTAACTATTGGGTTGTTAAAATGAATATCACGACACATTTTATGTCTCTAAAGAGGCCAGTGTCATGGAAAATAACTTCTGCCTGATGAACATGAGATTGAGGTTTGCTGGCATACAAATGACATACATAGAAATGTGAGGTTTTTACCTCAACGCTGAATAATAAAAGTCTCTGAGATGAATAAGGGATAAGGTGCCATAAAAACAATATTGGCAGACTAAGTGGTTGGTCAACTTGTCAACATCTTTTTGTTGACAAATGGCAAATTATAAACATTGATGTAGCTGTTGAAATTGTCTTGAAGGTAAACTGACATTTTGCTCTCAGTTACATTCAGAGGCCGCTGCTCCTGAAAGGGAAAAAGTTTGATGTGCGGTCTTACCTCCTGATCGCCTGCACTGCACCTTACCTGGTCTTCTTTCGCCACGGATATGTGCGACTGACCTGCGACCTCTACGACCCCAGCTCCAACAACCTCTCTGCCCACCTGACTAATCAGGTACACCTTAATAATGTACAGATTCAGCCAAAATATCCAGGATTAACCAACAGGTCAAAGGTTAAAGGATAGGCTCACAAAGTCAGGTGCCCATCTAAACACTGAAACAGGTTTTGCTCACTGTAATCATTCCTCCTGTTCGTTCTGGCCTTTAAAAGATCACTTTCTACTGTGCTTTCAAAGTGATGGGGGACAAAATCCACAGTCCTTGTTCTGTGTAAAAAATATACTCCAGTGTTTTTTGTGTGTGTAGCATGAAAGGACCCCTTAAACTTACTTTTTAGTACAAAATTCCCTCTTTGTATTTCCCTGTTGAGCTGCAGTGAAGGGGTAGTAACATAAAGAGAGAACGTTAATTTTTGGAGTTTAAAGGCACTCTGTCATTCATTCACCAGCTTGATATGTTTCACCTGTTTAAGGCTTAATGTTTACCATTTGGCTCAGCTTCCGTTTAACTCAAATGAAGGACAAAATCATCCATGATAATACTGGAGAAATATTTGCCTCCCGTCCTTCTTTACATTACTTGTCCCCATTATTTCCAGAGAGGTTGAATAGATCAAGCAGTAGCTGTGGTACTAACTGTCTCTCTGCTTCATGTGTCTCTGGTCCCCCTGCTGTCCGCCTCCAGTACATGCAGAAGAAGAACCCTCTGTACAGCCAGCTGAAGGAGGACACTGTGTGGTCCATGGAGAGCTTCAACACCTACGTCAACGACAGGTTTCGGGTTGTCAAGGGTCTGCCCAGGGACTGGGTGCTGGGCGCCTTTGCAGTGAGTGCTGCTGTGTGTTGTAGCTCTCGGGGACCAATTACCATTATAATGATGGCTGTTGGCACTTGCAGCTAATTGAGATTGTGGTTAGGCTTGGATGATCTCATTCCTGTCTGAGGATACATCATGTTATTACTAAAATAAAATATCACATGTGCTGTTTGGTGATTGTTTTTATCCATGGCGATTTACAGTACAACAAACAGCACAATGTACACCTTTTAATCATTTTTATAATTGGTTGCACATTTATAAAAATGAAACCCTGATAGTGACACACATTCAAGTACATACTGTACAGCAAACCACAATGTGGCTGTTTAACACCTGCTAAAAGTCCCACTGAAAACTGTCTGTACACACTTAGAGAAAGAATCAAATCTGTTATTAAATCCACTCTGTAGAAATGGAAACATTTTTCATGCCAAGTCAATTTACTAATCATGGGAACACTACACAGCCTGTGAAAACAGCTGTGTAATGTCTTCTGTGACTCTAGAAGAGTTTTGTCAAGTGAGAGAATTACTTCACATTTTGCATTACACACTGCTGTCAAGATACTATCAAGTTGCTTTATGGGAAGTGTAGGATTTTGTGTTTTTGGAGCTTAAATCATATCATAAAGTCATGATATCTCTGCCTCTGCTGCTTTGATTTTTTTCCATTCTTTTTCAAATCTGTCCCTCACAATACCCCCAACTTTACAGAAGTGCAATACTAATGTACTGGAATGTGATGAAAGCTTCACATTCACAGTGATATTACAACTTATATTACTGCACTAACAATGTAGCTTACTATTTTAACCTTACTTTTCTGTCAGGTAATGTGATACTATAGTTATTGAGATACAGTAATAAGCTTAAAGCTGAACTAGTTAATATTTGTATATACTTCTTACTTATATATACCTACAATAGATAGACAGTTAGCTATATTCACCAGGTGGCCACACGCCTCCACATGTTTGCACCATGTCTGCTGGATGTGTAACTGGGCAGTTGTTTGCTCACATGTTTGCCATAACAACTTTATATGGTGATAATACCTTAATGTTGTGTTTACACGTTGTTCTTCTGCCCCCAAGTGACCAAAAAATAAATAAATTGTTACAACACAAAGCCAGTCACGAGTAAAGAAATCATCAAATTAAATCATTTAAAAAGAGCAGACGAAATTATCACCTTTCTATCGTGAAGCAATCCAACTACATGCTCTGCTGGAGGTAGTGCTATATTGTATGAACAATGGATTGACTGACTGGTTGTTTTTCCTTTCCATGCATCAGAAGCGCATGCAGCAGATCATGATACAGTGTTTCTATGCGGTCAAATCCAAGTTAGACTGCCGACTGGGCTTCTTTGACTTGATTGGCTGCGACTTCATGGTTGATGAGGACTTCAAGGTGGGTGAGACGTCGCTGAATATCTGAGTAACTTGTATTAATGTGCATGTTTTTGGACTAATCATGTCTTCATGTGATCCTAATAGGTGTGGCTGCTGGAGATGAACTGTAATCCAGCTCTCCATACGAACTGTGAAGTGCTGAAGGAGGTGATACCCAGCGCTGTTGTGGAGACTCTGGGTGAGCTCATGTTATTACCAGCTGATCACATCTACACAGATATGAAAACTTCACATGTTTTTTTTTTTCAGTTCAGTAGATGTTTAAAAAGTAAATTTGAGGCGATGCTCAAACCAAAAATTTCTCACTGTATGTATGGTACAGTCAAAGTTCCCTTTATTAAATATGTTGCTTTACTTATTTGATTGCTCAACGGGCTGATGTGTGATACCACCCAACATGTTGTTTTTATCTGCTGTCCCTCCTTCATGCTCTTCTCTAGATTTAACTCTTGAGATCTTCAACAAGTGTCGTCTCAGGCAGAGGATTCTTCCTTTGGCCAGTCAGAGGGAGTTTGTGCTGTTGTACAACGGCTTTCCTCCTGATTCAGTGCTGGCCTGCAGCAAGAGCAACACAAACAGTGAATTCTGCCCAAAAAGCACAAAAAAAACCCAAAAGATTGAACCCAGAAGATGCAAGTCAGGGACTGAGGGCAAAATTGTGCCCTCAGCATCCCCTGATAATTCTGTGACTGTCTCAGTGAGTGGTGAAGGAAGGGGTAGTTCAAAGTCTGGCTACCGTTCCACCACCTCACCTCTCTGCTCACTGTCAGTACAGGGACCTTCACATTTACACTGCAGCAGCAGCAGCATACAAACTGTTAGGAATAAGAACCCCAGGCCTCGGGTCGAACTCAAGTTGAGCAAATGCACTTTGCATCATCGTTCGAAGCCTGCAGATGACGTGAAGCACTCCAAGACTCAGCAGAAGACGAGGATCATCATGTCGCTGTCATCACCAGCGCTGAGTGGAGGGATCTCCGTCTGTGGCTCCCCAGAGACGACAACGCCATTCCCTCCTCACGCTGGACCTCCTGTATGTGAGAACAAACGTGAAAAAGGAGAGGAACCCGGTGAAGAAGAGCTCAGAGAGGACACAAAGAGCTTAGTTTATGTCACGAAAGAGGAACTGTGACGCATTATTTGCAAACAGCTGGGATCTAGAGAGCTTTGTCTAAAAAAAGAAAAAGCTCTACACTTTGGACATCTGGTGCTGTTTTATTCTCACAAAAAATCAGAAAATGCTAACAAATGTTTAATGTGACAATAAAGAATCTATTTATCACTTGACTAATTTTACTGTTGCTTTGTAAGGAATGTTGATCACCTTTGTTTTCAATTTAAAAACAGTTTTTTCTTCCAATAATAAAATAGACTTGTTTACTGTAATCAAAGCACAAATCAACATCTCTGGCAAATGGAAAATATATCCATTAGTCATCTTACTTCAAGTTGCATCACTTCACAGAAACAAGAGAACAGCTCCTGCCCTGTGGAGAGCCAGAAACACTCAGACATGACTGTGTACAGTACAAGCCCTCCCACCATCTTACTGTAATTCTAGCCAGGAAGATCAACACAAGGCTCCACTCTACAGTTGTTGTGGCTTGTTGTTTTGACTGCAGCCCTTCACCTCTCTGTTTCATAACTCATAATTATCTCACTTGCCCATCCATATTCTGGCTCTATGCATGTAAACACAGGCAGGCATGGTCCCACCTTACCCAACAGGATGCTTGCTTCATCCACATGCTTCTCAACAAGGAGGCTGAGAGCATCAGAGAGCCTGACTTATCAGCATGAAGAGGTGCAATATTTGTAGGAGCTACAAAAATTGTTCACTACAAATGGTAAGCTTGTCTTTGACTGACAATAGAACCAGTTGTTATTTGTCATACTGAAGTGTCAGCAGGTTCCCAGTGTGACTTCAGAGTGTAAAAACAACCAAACTGAGGAAGCTGCTCAGTTCTCTGCAGACAGCCAACTGACAGGAAGGAAGGAACAACTACGCTGCGCCTTGATAAAAACTGCTTGACACTTTTATCTTCAATTCCTCCTCAAAAGCTGCAACACCTTTCGTTCTCTTTGGAAATAGACACTACTGGCAAGAAGGGGGAACTAGAGCTTGGCAGCACCCCCCCGACCCCCGCCCTCGCCTTCTCCAGCGCACAATATCCTCTTTTGGACCCAACCAGCCCCCGTTTTTATGTTATCTCTTTGGTTTTAGCGTGGCACACACACACACACACACAGTGGGGATGATTGTCTGGGCAGATGGTGCTCAGTGTGTGGACTAGAAGCTGAGACAAGGCAGAGAGGGACAGACTCTTCGCCCATCATGGGATGCTGCAGTGTGACCCAGAGGCATACTGGAGTGGACGAGGTGGGCCCTGATGAGATTGAGCTCCTGGAACTCTCTGGAGACAATTTAGGGTAAGACACGAATACAAGTACACAGTTTAAAGCTAAGAACTGTTCAAAAATAGAAAAGTACTGGTGGAGAATTTACACAATTATGACTGTACTTGGATCCTGGAACAAAGTAAGAGCTACTGTACAGGGATACCAGCATTACTTCATCCAGAATGTGAAGTAATGTTAGTGTGCTTATCTTCACAGCTTTAGAGAGAGTGCCTTTTAGGTTTGTTTAAATGTGGTTTTGTGCATCATGAGTTCTGCAGGAGGAAGCGGTGACATTCTATGAAGTGGAAAGCACTGTAGCTGCTTCTCTGTCGACCTCTGTGGTTTTCTTTGTCATGTCACGTACACGCATCACATTTTGGAGCTGAAAATGTATGATAATGTAAAGTACTGTACCGTTTGTAGGATGTACATGTTGTATGTTTTCACAGAGCAGCAGGATGTGCTGTTACACAGAAAACTTCCAGGTAATGTCGTGAAGGTTTAATTATAAACCCTTTAACCATGATGAAAACACCTGCAACAGATTACATCCATACGATTTCCACCCATCAGCACCTGGCAGAACAACAAGGCAGAAGAACTAATTGGCTCCTATTTACTAAACATGAACTTGGGAACTCAGTGATGCTGCACTGATGTGATTAGGAGATTACTATAAGACAATGGCTGCAGCATGGAGGGGTTTAATACAGAGTCAGGGCGGGACAAATCCCCGCTCGTTCTAAGGCTGGGGGATTAGCAGAGGCTAATCACAACAGTAGCTACCAGTCCTTATGTGTGCCTGTTTAATGATTACTACTTATGGCCGCATGCCACTCATCTTTGTATTTTACAACTCAGACAAAGATGTGTGTTGCACAGATACACACTCATATATAGAGATCAGATGTGTGTGGTGTGTGATGAGATACAAATGTACACACAAGTCCATAGCTGTGTCCAAATTCCATATAGCAATTGTTCAAAGTATAAAATACCACTCACTAATGATCATATTATACTGATTTTGACTGTGTTGGTATACAAGAAATGAATGCACTTGTGGTTACAGGAAATTATGCAATACCACCATGTCACTGAGCACCTTAGGAGCCTGTTTATTTAGGCATTTATGGATGGGTTTATTATTTGCAAATATGATCAACTAATCAAAACTTGACATATTTAGTGTCTTAAGAATATGGCAGGGGTGGGACCTTATCGGCTTGAAAATTTTAATTTTAAGATTACAGGCATATCATCTATCTGTATCATCATCTATTGTGAGTAGTTCCTCTGCTCCCTTTGTGCATTGCATTGTGGAATAATAGTTTACATCATCATACTAAAATGTATATTTTTTTGTACGCATACTGACTGTTTTGACTATACTTAATTTAGTCACTTTTTCTGTGTACATCCGCTCAGTACATATTCCAAATCTGCTTATAATTAGCATGTGGAACATACTAATGTATGAAATTGGGACAAAGCTTATGTCTGTAATGGACAAAGGCTGCAAACTATGGTGGTAAAGGCTTAGCAGGTGGGTCTGTCTCTGCTACTCTAATCTGATTATGCCTGGCTGCTGCTGGGCGGCAGGGGGGTCAAGACATGTCATTTAAATTGTGATATGTCCTATTGCTCTTCAATCTGTATTTATTTTCTGTTAGGCTCACCAGGGCTGTAGCCAGTCCAAGCATTCACCATTAGGAAACACATAGTTTTGGACAGTTTAGAGTTCCCAGTCTGCCTAAATAAGGTGTCTTTGGACTGCAGGACAGAACCCAGAAACCCAACATTCCCACTCCATCAGAAACTGAACCCACATCCGTGCTACAATGAGGCCACAAAGCTGACAACTGAGCCACTGTGCCCTCAGCCTTGGCTGCTGCTATGTGGCAATGCTGTCTGATGAAATGTGTTAACGTGTGTTTATTCAGGGTGTGGAGTCTGGGAGAAACCAGGCTTCAGCTGTCAGTCAGAAACAGCAGAGATGAGCAGCAGCCACCACCACCGCGCCACCCTTCAGTACGACATCTGGAACAAGAGGTCACTACAGTATGTGTGTGATGTGTGTGTGATGTTTGTGACAAAGACACAAGCGGAAACTTCATACACTTTTCACAGTAAGACCACAGAGTTGGCTCACTTTGGGCAAAACACTTTAACACTTCAGTGCTCAAGCAGAGTGTGACAAGATGTGCCTCACATGAATATCAACAGTTTCCACTCGGTGCTGTTATTTGTGTTGTGGCCAGACACGCTGTATACACACTGTAGGAATTTCCATGACAAAAGTGAGAGATTCTGCATTCCCTGTTTGGTGTGATTCAAACTTTACAGGAAATAAAGCAGGGAGGAAACACTGCCACACAAATGAAATTGTCTAAATATGAAGCATCCAAACCCTCACAGAATAACACAACACAGTCCTCATGCATTTGTTCCTAGAAGAACAGACAATGTTTTAATTTTAGTTATCAAATTCTTGTGGATTGTGCAACATTTTGCTCAAACAACAAAAACTAAACGCTTGCAACAGTGAAACACACTCCAATTTGCTGTATAATGCATGATTCATCGCTCTGTGAAACATGGGCCACGTATAAATGCTAATGGAGGCAGTGATATGAGAAGGCATATGTGTTTTTTAGTGAGTGTGCAGGATCCTTACTTTGTAACTCAATGAGTCACCCGCTAGAAAAGCTACAAAACATTTAAGTCTACAAATTCTAATCAATCGATATGGACTGATACAGTTTTGTGTCTGTAGGTGGTGCTGTGGGGCAGGAGCAAAGACCAATTGCACCACAGGATTTTCTCCCAGCAGCCTATCAGGGACTGGGAGGGACAACCTGCCCACATGTATGGAGAGATCATCCACTCATCCCTGGTGTCTCTCTACAACAGCTACACACAGGTAACATTGTGCTGCACATGGAAGTCAGCTGGGAGTTTTGAGGTGTGGCTCCATCACACATCCTGCTAAAGGGGCATATTCTTAAATCCACTATAAGAATAATTTTTAATAGTTTGACTGTTTGACAGTACCCCAAACTGACTAAAGACAAATTTCTGTCTGGCAAGCAACATCTTTTATTGATAAACAGTTAAACAGGTCAGTTTTATTGTCATGCCTGTGTGAACAGCTGACAGTATGAATTCATGAGCCTACAGACTCTTAGTCAGGAGTCATTGCTGCATCATGTTTGCTTGTCCGGTGTTAAATGTTTGTCACTTACTTCCGTTTGTCCCCACAGGAAACCCGGGAACACTTCCTGGTGTTGTTCTCCTTCCACCTGCTGATCCTCTCCCTGGACCACTCTCGACAAGACTTCATTTATGAGGTATACTTTGTGCATTTTACTTTGACAATTGCTCAGAAATGTTAAATAGTGGTTAAGTTAACAAAAAAAAATATACTACACTACTACGTGGAAAATAGAGGTGAACATGAACACAGGACACAAAAACGTATCAAACAAAAGCTAAAGTGAATTTGTTCTTGCACAGCAGGCCACTCATCATTGTATTTTACAACACAGACAGAGATGCACACTCATATATACGTAGAGAAACATTCAAGCAGATGTGTGTGACGTGTACATACAAATGTACACACAAATCCACAGCTGTGTCCAAATTCCATAAATGGCGATTGTTTTAAGTATAAAGTACTATTTACTGACTATCATAGTGCGCTGATTTTGACCATGATGTTATGCAAGAAATGAATGCACTTGTACTTACAGGAAATTATGCAATAAGTGCACCGATCCAATATTTTTAAATTATCAATAGATCAAATGACTCACAGTAATGTGAAAGGTGTCACCATAGTGATGAACCTACAGCCCGAACCTATGTATAGAGCTTTTTATAACTACAAAGCATTAACCTCACTTCCAGCAGCAACAGGCAGCTGTTTTCAGTGGAAAATCTGTGATAAACCCACTGTAAGCTACCTGCCCAGCACAATAGACCGAAAAAAGTTAGCAACTAGCTGGCGACCATTGTGGAGAAT
This sequence comes from Oplegnathus fasciatus, assembly GCA_003416845.1. Taxonomy (NCBI): domain Eukaryota; kingdom Metazoa; phylum Chordata; class Actinopteri; order Centrarchiformes; family Oplegnathidae; genus Oplegnathus; species Oplegnathus fasciatus. The sequence goes on along the minus strand of NTHP01000138.1, from coordinate 1,096,073 downwards.
TTAGCAGCTGAAGAGACAGATATTTTTCTCAGAAGTAGCTGAAGACATAAAACTAGATAGCGAGTGAATATTGGACTTAAATCCATCAGGTGGACAGAAACACTCCAAGTGAATGCTTCGTTCCTGCTGGATGTGTAAATAGGCAACCGTTGGCCATAACAGCTTTTTATGGTGACGATATGTCAGTGTTGTGTTTACAGCTTGTTCTGCTGCCCTGTCTCTGGAACTTATTCCCCATTTAAATATGAGATAATACATTTTTATGAAGCAAAAGTGTTATTTATTATTATTGTCAGTTTCAATAAAAGCCAAAAAGAAATCCATATTATATTACATTATGTCAGTCTTTAAACTGGCTCTTATAATCAAGAAACTATATGCCGCCTAATTTATTATTTGTTATTAAAGAATTGTTAGTTTATGAATATATATGTGGGATGTGCCAAAAAGTAAAAGGTGAAATTTATGTTGAGAGTAGCATTTTCAAGTCAGTATAATTCGCTTGAAAAACTTGAGTAAAGATGCAACTGTCAGTATGTAAATCCTAGCCAGAATGACCTGTTTAAAGGAGTATTCCTGTGATCTAGTACTGCACTTCCATAAAGTTGCGGAGACAAAAATGGTTAAAATTGATGTAGCAGAGGCTGAAATATCCTGACTTTTAGTTCCTAGTATGGGCCAAGCTCCAGAAAACGCTGGATCCTACACTTCCCACAATGCATCTCGATACCACGTTTCTTTAGATCCTCCCTGCCTGGCACGTGCCCACACCTTTCAAACTCCACATCCCAATCTGCAATCTAGGCTTTCTGTTGAACTGTACAAACCGAAGCAGAGATAACCCTGATGATATCATCATTTCTCAGACTTGACAAAGCTCCTCCAGAGCCTCAGAAGACATTAAACAACTGTGTTCACAGGCTGAGTTGTTTTTAGCAAGATGAGCAAGCTGATCTTCATGTGTGAAATCGGTGGAGTGTCGCTTTAATTTAAAATTTTTTGCAGTACAGGATGACATGAATTTGAAGGATAACACCACCATCTAGGAAATGCAATGACTTTGGCTGACATTTTTAATCAGTACATGTAGGACCAAGTTTAACATGTAGCAGGCCCATGTAGACCTGAATTGAACCAGTGTTGTTTGTATTTCCTGCATAATAATCTCTGTGGAGGAGGCTGAAGCACAATGACAGACATGATTATTCCTTAAACTTTGTCCTCTCTTACAGGGCATCCTTCCCCTTTCTGGACTTTCCTTGCAAACCGTCTCCCTGGACCCTGGCGTGTCACATTCACCACACACGTTTGAGATCAGCAGTGAGTCAGTGGAAATTACCAAGTTCAACTAAGACATGACGCAGTGTAAAGCACTGAGCATGACTTATGTTGTTCCTTCTTTCATCCAGGTCCAATGGTGGACTCCAAGGTCCTCATATGCACCAGTGCTGCAGAGTTACAGAAGTGGATGCAACACATAGAAGACAGGAGATACAAGTCAATGGCACAACCCATGAGTCCCTCCCACTGTGCTCTCTCCTATCTTGTAATGACTAACTGCTCTACATCTGGTTATAGCTGTACATGTACATGAAAAAGCAATCTGGCTAAGTTGTAATTAATAAATTGATCACATACAGTATTTCTTCCCTAGATACCCTGTGATGAGCACTGGAAACGAGAAGAACTGAAAAGTTACTTACTACAAGCTCCGATATGGCAGTGGGAGGGCTCGCCGATACAGCACATGGGTCAGCCGGGATACATATCTATCGTCCATATATTCAACATACAGAGACTGGTAATAAATATTCTCTCACACTGCATTATAATATCAATTCTTTAGTAGTAGTTTTAGTAGTTTTTTTTTTAATTAAAGCTTGTCAGTCTTTGCCAGGTGCTCCCCTATAACAGACCAGACTTGACTCTTGACTTGTGTGTACTTCTTTTTGTATCTTTTATATTCTCATCATGATCACAAAATCTTGACATTAAAAAATAGTTCACCTGGAATCACACACACACACACACACACACACACACACACACACACACAAAAATCGACAACAAATCGACAAAAGACTTATTTGGTGAGACAGCTGGACAGCTTATATGTCGAGCTCATGGAATGGTTGTTTTCAGTTTTCTCATGATTTCACCAAAACAAGATTGTTTTGTTAAAAATCACAAAATAAATGTCTTGTATGTATGTCGCTGTCGTGGGGACAAAACAGGATTAAAGAATTAGTTATTTGTGTGCACAAATTAGTCATTCATGCTTGCAAATTACTTAGTAATTATGACTAAGATAACAAAATGTTGTTTGATAGGCAAAATCTGAGGTATATCCATATAACTCCGTCCAAAATCGAAACAAAACTGCATTAAATCCAGCTGATTGTCCATGGCCTGACAGCTGTCACTGTTTATTTTGCACTGCATTTGACTACACAGTGGTACAGTATATGTGCAACTAACTGATATCAGCCAAAGCTGGACAGTATTGTTGAAACAATAAAAAAGCGTATGGAGGGGCAGGGATGAATAATAATGAATGCGAAACAACAATATTAATTTAAAGAAATGGATCCCAAAACACAGCTGCTAGCCTGCCGCTAACACACTACTCCCTCACTGACATAAGTAACTAAGTTTACTAATTAGCATGAAAACAAATTTACTTCTGACACCTGCCAGGCTCCACAGAAAACGTAAAATATATATTTTTTTTACTCATGTCCTCTCTGGCCTTCCTGCAACTGAAAATCAAGACCACATTTCCCATAAGCCCAGTTTCTATCCGTTATAAATGATAATTCAGGTTTATTACAACGTGGGTCCTATTTTAGTCATTTGGCCATCTTTTGTATTGATTAGTACTCACCAAGTTAAGTGCTGCCTGTATGATCCAACCTGCATGATCGCATGCGTGATCTAATACAACAGTAACAGTGACACTGTTGGCTTTGTTCCTGCAGGGACTCCAAGAAAGACTGATGGTTCTTTTCCCTCAAGACGTCCTGCTACTGTCAGTTGACAACAAGCGGCTGAATATAAGATATGAGGTAGTGTAAAATGACTCTTTGGGAAAAATCCATAATAATAACTCCTCAACCACTGTGGCATAACTACGTGTACTGGTAATCTTTACACAGCACTTGTTCTTTTGACACATGACATTTAGCCTGGGTGGAACATTTTGTAACTCACACCTGCCGCCTACAACATCACTAAATTCAGTCATTTCAGTCAGCAGCTAAAATGTTCTTCTTGTCCAATCATGGTGTAATTTTATGAAAGTGAAATTTCCTTTTCTTCTGTGTCATCTCTTAACAGGGCAGGTTGGCCCGACACAGCATCAAAGCAGTGGAGAGGTCAGCCTTGCCTGGACGGCTGGAGTTTGAGCTGACAGGTATACTGTACAAACATGTGACATCAATACTTTTTTTTAGCTAAATGTAGCACTGGAATACAGCAAAACAGTGAGCAATACAGTCATTTCATATAATCACTGTTGTGTTTTAGGTGAGCTGGTGGAGCCCCTGCAGGTCTCTTGTACCTGCCTGGAGGATTATCGGAACTGGATGTTTCATTTACAGCAGGTGAGACTGTGTTGTCTGACATCTTTAAAGGAATATAAAGTGTTTAAGAAAAAGGTAAAGGATAATATATAGGCCATAAAACAATGAGCTAAAAGCGGCTAAAAAGAAGAGCTGAGAGGAACTGCAGAGTTGGAGAATTCTTTTTGACTTTGTCACTACGACTGACACCTTTTACATTACACATAATAATTTGATCCATTGTTAAATGAAAAAATATTGATTAATGCAGCTTTAAGGTTTTTTGTTATTAATCAACTCCCTCAGTTTACAGTGAACTTAAAACCTACCTAAAGCCCAGTTTACAATTTTAAAAAATGTCACTCTTGAGGATCAAAGTCATGTATCACCTGTATCAGCCATTAAGAGGAAGTGCTGCAATAATTTAAAGGATCATATTGGTGTTTTGCATGTTTTAGCCCATTGGTTTGTTTATGAGCTGTGAGCACATAGACATGCAGTACCAATGGGTTATGTGCTGTGAGCAGGTCAACCTGATTTTGATTTTGTGATTTTTAATTCACAGATTATTCCATTTGACTAGTTTTTAGAGGTCGGAGGAACTAAAACTATCTAGCATTTCACAGGAAAAAAAGCAAAGATTTAAAGTTGCTGTAATTGATATTTTTTGTATCAAGAGTTCATTAAATGACTATGTGTAATATGAAAGGGGTCGCTCATAGTAATGAACCCACAAAGAATTATAATCTGGCTCTGCAGTTTCCCTCTACTTTACAGAGTGTTTCAGCGTCTGTCAGAGCGTTGTTTTGGTTTTCTGGCCCTCAACTTTACTATTTGATTCAGTCTCATCGCTCTCAACAACGTTGTTTCAAAACACAGCAGGCAGCTGTTTTCAGTTAAAAAAACTCTAAAAACCAACTGTACACTACCTGCCCAGTACCAAATGACAGACAAAATTAGGGACTAGCTGGTGAGCTAGTGGAGCATTTAGCAGCTAAAGAACCCGATATTTCGTGCAGGAGTTGATGTAGACCAAGACAGAGCTAAAAGGAGGGTGAATATTGGATTTACATTCGTCACTCCAAATAAATGTTGCCAATGTTGCTCCATATCTGCAGGAGGTGTCAATTAGCAATAATGAGTTATTCAGTACAACTGAAAAGTTGACAGTATGCCAATGTTTGTACAGTTTGTTTCTTCCGCCCCCAGGTGGCTGAAAAAAAATCAGTTAATGCAGGTTCAAGATTTAAGAATAAGACCTCCAGGCTGAGAACAAGTGTTGTAACCCATTTAATACCTATCTCACCATTACTGCTGACCATTTTCTAATGCATGCTGTAGTGTTTTACAGCTCTGCGTGTCATTTTCCTAGCTCCTGTGCAGCCATTGGTTTAGTTTGGTTTGAAAATCAACTTGTACAAACTTGTTTGAGATCAAACGCATATTCTGTTTTTTTGTCAATTGTGTTCCGTTGTTGTTGCTTCGAAATGCAGCTGGAAGCAATGATTATTTTGAAAATCCTTGGGGTTCTGTATGAGACACGACATGTTATAGTCATAGTCATAGTCATTTGGACATGAGACAAACACTTCTATCTTATAGCCCCTTTAAAGTCAGTCATAGTTTTCTTGAGGAAAAAATACTTTTTGAAGTTATAAAGTTTGTTTTTGCAAGAAATATTCAAGTGATGTCTAATGCCTTAAATGTCTAATACCTTCAACTTTGCATCAATAAGATGTTCGCTTTGATCTGCAGCCAGACAGAAACAGCCACATTACTGTGAGTCACGCTGGACCCCCAATCATGCCAAAGCTGCAGAGAAACAGAAAGGAGTCCCAGGAACCGATGATAACAGCCGACCAATGCCACATCAATGGACGCAGCTGACTCATCAGAATGTGGAAAAACTTGGAAATTCACTGTAATTATAAATCTAAAATGTGTAGATAGTATGTACATATAACTTTTATTTCTAACTGTGCCACAAAATGGAGATGCAGCAGTGAGGAGGTACTGACATGCTCTCACCCTAATTTTGATATATTTGGGTGATTTCGTCACTCTGAGACTGAGAAGATACTTATAGTTCTCTTTCATGTGGGGACAAACAGAAACAAGGTCATTACCCAGTTTAGGGCTGGACCACAGCTGAAGGGATGTTAGATGTAGAGACTGTAGAACTGCAAAAGTTACTAAAGAAAATAGAACTGAAGATACTGTGCATATTTAGCTTTGGAGTCTTTACCATAAAGTACACAATGTTTGACTTTTTCACAATAAACTGTTTAAAACACAACATAAAATGGAAGTATCTGTATTTATTTCAATGGTTAAACATTTACAGTAGTGTGCAGCGATCCAGTAAACATCCAGTGTATTACAGTATTTATATTTCATAAGCTATTAGAAATGAATCAAACTGAAAAGTTTATAGTTATGGAAAGTAATAATATTTGTTGAATCTTTGTTCACATAAATTACAGTCATAAAGTAAATGAACCATTTTCTACTCTTTATACATGAAGCCATCTACAGTAAAGTACATTTACATGAGAATCTCCTTAGAGAACAACCAGCTAGAGGAGTATAAATACACATGCTGCAACAGCAACCACTTAAATTACAACTAACAACGCAGATATAGTATAGAAAAAAAAGGGTTATAAACATTTCATGTGCCACTGGAAGAGTTTACATTTGAATGTTGATTATAGTGGTTCATTAACAACAGGTCTCAGCTCAGTTACACTGTGCTTTTGGCCATTTGGGGATTTTTACACCTAATGAGGGGAACGATGTGGATGATGTAGGCCGAAATGTAATTCAGTGCTTAGTGTATGACGGTATTACTTGATCCTGTATGATTAGTGTAATACAATGATATCTAGCTTTTATTCAACTGGGGCTCAAAGTTTTAAAATTAGTGCAAGCTAAACTTGCACATTTACCACACAGATGCTCAATGCAAATGCGTCCCAAGGTGAATTTGGTATGTGTACATTTCCTGTACACGTACCAAATCCTGTAGGCTGGTGGCATTTTATATTTTTCTTACTGTCAAATGTCCTGAAAAGTCCAAAACCAACAACATCCAACCTCTCTGTGGGACTCAGCCTCAAGCCCAACTCATTCCAACTGAAGACATAAATCTTTAAAGATGAGTCACAAATATGTAGTTTCATTTTTAAAAAAGGCTAAATCATTCCCTGAAACAGCTGGGCACCATAGATTCTTGGTAAACATTGCTCAAACAGGAGTAAATAGCGCATTTATTGGGGACTATTTCCAGCTGCATTAATACACATTTGGTCCTCCTCTCAGTATTTACATCAGTAGGAGATGCATGTGGGATCAACTCAAAATTAACTACAGTGTGTGTTCATGGTAACAAAGGAGCATGTCACCCAGTGCAATAGTGTGGCTCATTAATGTGTTTTTAATAGCTTTGGACAACAATGGAGCCCTGTGGAACAGAGGAATAAGCTATATCAGGCTTTGGCTACACAGACTTGTCAGTGGGATCAATTAATTGTTGGTTCTGGTCTTTTCATGGGCTTTGTTGACAATAATAAAAATATAGAATTTAGTCAGCCTAATCCTTTAATCTGATTAGGGCACAGGAAAAGTAGTATTTGTGTAGTGCAGCCTTGTAAAGAAGATAGTCGGTCCTTCATTTATGTTACAGTAGAATCGTGAAAGTCATCTTTAAAAAGATAAAACCACTATTCTGCAGTAGTCTTTTCAGCCATCAGAGTTCATGCAGTCCAAATTGTTACTACAGACCATTTACAGTACAGACAGGGAGGGTGTCGTCCTCTTTAATAAAGAGGCAAGGATGCTTAAACTATCCACGTCTTTTAACATATGGATGGAAATGAACTGTTACACACTGATGCACTGTAGTGGACTGATATTGGATGGACTAAACACAAAAAAACACATCAGGCATTCATTTCTACTCGTAACTAATATACATTTTTGCTGAATACCTGGACTACACAGCATAGCAACGCCTCATCTGCAGCACTCAGTGTGAACAAAGACAAAAGATAAAAGGCCTCTGATGTGTCCTAATGCAGCTCAGCAGCAGGATCTGCCTCAAGCGTTTTCTGACGCTGTAATATTACATGAATGAATCTCCTGCACCTCGCAGAGCTCTGTTGACTGCATAAGACAGCCCAACGAGGGATTCAGGCCACATGAGACATGACAGAAGAAAAATGTAGCGACAGACTTTGAGTTTCGCTGTTCTCCTCTGACATGAACTGAGACGTGCGCATTTACCTTTGGATATGTTTACATTTACTATCTGTGCTGGTAAATGTGCATGCATGTATACCACACTTACCACAGAGATGCTTGGAAATTTTACTTTAAAATGGTAATGAAATACATTCACAGAAAGCATGCATAAAGTCATTGTTCCTACAAAGTTTAGAAGCTTCAGTGTGGCAGAACTGTTAAAAATGCCTTAATGTGAACTTTTGCCTTTTAAACTAAAAATGTAAAGGAGCATTAAAAGCTTTGCATTCTCATTTCAAAACTGTATTCACAGCAAGCATGCTAAAGGAAAATGCTGATACACAGTTTAGCAAAGGACTGTCAAAAATGTTGGCTTGTTTTAGCACCTGCACACTATACATAGGTCCCACATCCATCTAAAATTAAAACAATGATCCAGAAGCTTAAAAATGCAACTTAGCAAATGAAATGCACCTTTGACCCGTGACAAGTTGCAGAAAGAATGGTTAGTCTTCCCCCTCCAGTTTCTGTGTGACACATTTGATGCGGATATTTTCTCGGAGGTTGCGAAGGCGCGCGCTGCGACTTGTGATTTCCTCCACGTAGGTTTTGGGGAACCAGCCCCGTTCCCCGTCAGACAGTCTGATGCCTTCCACCCAGCCTGGTGAAAGACAACATCCCTTAGACATCAAACAAACCACGACAAATGTTCATCTACTGCTGGTTTAAAGCTCGGGCAGCCAGTGAGATACACAAACCTAAGTTTTTATGGCCACAAGTTACATTAATTTGGGTGCAGGTTGGAGTAGGAATGCTGTTTATCTTAAAGAGGACTTTATCCAAATTCTTACCGTCACTTGTAATGGTCTTAGCATGAAGAATGTCAGCCTTTTCCAGTGTTAACTCATCGTGCTCTTGGGCCTGATAGCTTTTGATGCACTGAACCTGGGATATATCTAAGAGCAAAAGACAAGAAAAACAGATGAATGAGAGGATTAAAAGGTTTACATTGATTCATAGTGCACCTAAAGCTCTCTACTGACCATCATTCTCACTGGCTTGCTCGATGTCTTCAAGCGGATCAGATGGAAACATCGCAGTGATCCATCTCTGCTTCCCGCTCCTTGGTAGACACAAAAAGGGCAGTTAGAGCACTGTCTGCTGAAGCATCCAGTCTGGACTGAAGCAAATTTTTTTTAAAAAGTGCTGCTACTCACTCAGTGTGTGATTTGAGCAGGATCTGGTGTTTGAGCTGCTGGCCTTCGCACAGCTGCAGGTGGAAGATGAAGCCTGAGATGCCATGCAGCTTCTGACTGAGATCCTTCACTTTCAGCTCCCCTATCTTGGCATGTACAAACACCATGAACTTCCATGTACTGCAAAAAAGACGTAATTTTATTATCAAGATCACCAGCAGCAACAGAGCAATTCTCAATTTTTTTTCACATTAATAATATTTGAACGAATATTGAAAATTTAAAGCCACTATGTGTAGAATTGTTATGTGGTTGTCGCATCTTTCAGATTATTCTGAATACTGTATACATCTATATTTGTAGAAAAATTACATTATCCTGGTGAAAATTTGGTGCAGACTATGTGTTGTTTTCAGAGCGTCCCTGGGTCAGGTGGTGTGCGTTGTTGTCTGCTACAGATTTATTTTTGACGCTACCACTGGGAGGTGGCAAAGTTAGAAATGTTTAAATCCCACACATTGTTGCTTCAGCAGTCTGTGGCAAAATCAAGTGGATATCTTCCAGAGTTAGTCTTTTTAATTCAGATTAAAAATTAAAATACTGTACCCCTTGTTTATTTCTAAACCCAGAACTTTTGGCATTACTCTCTCGATATGCATATACTGTATGTCATGTGAGCAAGGTATTCAGATAGACTTGGAAAAATTGAACCTATCATTTAACTTACATTAACATTTCTAAATTTTCCTTGTTGCATATCATGAGTCATGAATCAGTGCAATATTTTAGTTCTTGGTCTCTTTCTATCGTCTGCATGTGACTCACTCCTTCCTCCTGGACAGCAGGAGACAGTCATTGAACAGGTGGAGGTACACAGGCTTGGTGGGCAACTTGAGCTTTGATCCAGAAATACTCATGGTCTGAGTGTCCACTTCCAGGAGTTCACCGTGTTTCACCAGCCAGCGTGATTGAGAGATCAGAGGAAAGATCTACAAAGGAAGGATTTAAGTTTTTAATAAGAAACACTGTGCAAAATATTAACAATGAATCCTGTACCAACAGTGTGAAAGAAAATCTGAACAATTCACAAAGACTTCAGTCACCTTTCCCTCAAAATTGATTTTCTTATTGAGGTGAATAAGTTCCTCCATCCTCTTCATCGACTGCACACTAGAGTTACATTCTTTGATGATCTAAGAAGACACATACCAACATGGTTATTACTGTTGTGCCTCGCCAGTGATAATACTGGTACTCATCCAACTGGCTATTATAGATGATAATCACCACCTTTTTTAGCTCATTGAAAGCTTTTGTGGCAGTGTCCTCATCCCGGGAACCCGGTGTAGTCCTCTTTAAGATATTCTGAAAAATATAGACGTTTTTGAAGACATGCCAAAGAGTAAACAATACTCTTGTTATGCACTGCTGGGGAAAAAACCTGCTGCGGCAAATTGCTTAGCCGGTCCAAATATTACCCCATTTACAGTTCTATGTAATTGGGTTTCAAGTACGAACATGAATTCTGCAGTGAATGTTTAATCGTGTACCTCCACCAGCATTTTAAGCCGTGTGATCCTCTGAAACGGGAGGATTAGAAAAGAGGTCAGAGGAAGTCTTTGGCAGATGGGGTCCTCCTCCAGACGAGCCAGGATGCTGGGGAAACGAGGGTTCTCGTGCCTGAGAGGACGAGAGGAGTCAATTTAAAGAAACACTTTAATGACTTTTAGGGAAAGTAGGTGTAAATTCCAGCATGCTTTTTAACCTGAGAAAAAATGTTCAGCTTTCTCCAGATGAACCATCTGCAAGTTAAGTCATGCAGGTGTAAAATAACACCTGAACACCCTTAGAGGAAATTATGGACATCCAGCACCAAACAATTGGACTTTATGCACTACAGCCGTAAGTGTGCACAGACGAGATGAGAGAGTGCCGAGATACATTTACAAATCTGTTCAGGTCAGATATGTTATACATATGATGAAAGCAGTTACTCACAGCAAACGCTGGTATGTCTGCTCCTGGTAAGCCTGGTTGGTTACATAAGGCAAATAAACCCTTCGCAGAGCCGGGCAGTGTTCCAGGACGATGTCACACACATCAAAACGCAGAATGTCTTCCTCCAGCCTGTGCTCCAGGTCCTGAAGAAACCTGCAGGCAACGAGTGAGCAGAAAATACATTCAGAAGGAGGCATGAAAACTGAAATGTTAAAATAAAGACTTGAAGGGCAATAGAGACATATCAACAGCAAATTACTTCACCTCTCACTGACATCTTTGACTTCAGGCAGCTTCGAGAAGAGCCACTGCTTATCCTGAGCTCCAAGACACTCTGCCAGCTCCTGAGACAACATGAAGTGGTCCACTGCGATGGTCAAACTACGAATGTACGACGCCTCGGACGTCACCAGCTCAAACTTTGCCTGAGTTGGGGAGGACACAGTGTGTCAGCCAGCCATCTACAGCACATGAACTAGCAAACAGCTGTCGCAGTCCAAAAGAGAAACTAGCCAAGGCAATTACAAAATCTGAAGTGTCTCATTCACCTCCTGTAATTTCCTTTCCTCATTGCTGAAGTTGTCGAGCTGACCGCTGGTTCGAACATCAGGGATGTCCTGCCACAGTGCGAAAGCAGAGCCTCGTGATGAGCGAAAGGAGCTGGATGGAGACAGATTAGAGGGAGATGGGGTCCCGTCTGACCCCTCATCCCTGAGCCCCTCATCCTCTGTACCTGGCTCCTTCCCTTGCTGCCTCTGGATCTCTCTGTTGATGGCGACGTCACTGTATTCCTGGTACAGAATCGCTGCAGGAAATATTGAAAGGGAAAAAGGATGTTACAGGAAAATGCAATCAAGTCTCGGTTTAATTAGATGCTTTAGGTCTAAATAAACACTTCAGGGAAACTTACAGCTGGGCAAAAACCGTGATAAACGATTTGAAGTAGCAACAGTTGGAAGTATGCTAAAGTCCTCCTCTATGGATTTCTTTCGCATTCTGTGAAAAAAAAAGTGAATTGACATCAATGTATGTCCTTTAATCTTTGCAGCTCTTGTGTTGAAATATTTTAAGTTTGTGTTTACCCAAGTTTTGTGCTCCACCGATGCAAAGGCATGCCATTGTCACTGCTGGGCAGAGTAGGTGCAGGTCCTACAGGACTGTGGGGGGCGCTATCACTAGAACCCCCTGAGCTGCGGTGCCTAGAGTTGCACTTATCTAAATAGGATAAAAAGCAGGTGATACAGGTGTGAGGTCCAGGTAGGAAGCAAGAGACCTCATGTAAGAAATGTTCATGAAACGATACTCTCAGTTTGAACACAGTTCTTCTGTTTGTGCCTTCTTAAGCTATCTACCGAACATATAAATAACCCTGTTATTATATATATGTTGTATTAGTCTTTGGGGTTACCAGATATTTTACAGGCATTATTTTTTTCAGGCATGTTAGCCTTTATTAGATAGAGCACAGACGAGAGGTGACAGGAGATAAGGAGGGAGAGAGGAGGATGACATGCAACAAAGGTGGACTCATATCAGGCACATTGTGATTACATAGTCTGCATCTTAAACCCCCATTATTATTTTCATTATCGATTAATCTGTTGATAATTAATACAGTGCATTTTATATAATACATACAGTTACTCCTATAAAATGACAGACAATAGTGGAAAAAATGTGCATCTAAATCAAGGTAAAGTCTTCTAATAGCTTATTTGGTTGACCAACAGTCCAAACCCCTAATTTATTCAATCTACAGTCATATAAAACAGAGAAAAGCAGCAAATACTCACATTTGAGAAGCTACAACCAGCAAATGCTTGGTTTTTTTGATAATTACTTGAATGATTAATCGATTCTGAAAAATGTTGGTTTATTTTCTGTCAGCACTAAAGTAAAGCATTATTTTCTCATATAATAAGACTTTTTCCAAATGTTGACCTATGCCATCTGGAGACAGTGCCGGGCACAACAAGTTAATGACTTTTACATTGAGTGACGTTTCAGAGACTGATTTTAACAGAGTTCTCTCTCTAACTTACACATGGGCAACATTAAAGGAAAAAAGGAATAAATGAGTGAAGAAAGTTTTATTTTTTGAGAGCAGACAGTGTAGAGAGGCAGGAAACATGGGGAGAGAGGAGAGGGGTATGACATGGGTCACACAAAGGTCTCCAGCTAGAACCGTGGACATTATGTCACCAATTTATTAACCTATTTTTTCTGTGCTTGGGGAGAAGACATTGTTGTATGTGGTATTGTTTTGTAATGGGTTTTTATACTGCTTTTGATCGTCTGTTGTAATACACTGGGTTAGGTTTCTGGACTACCCTTCAATGAAATGTTACCACGATGTTGGTTCTGTTGTCTACTCACAGTCCGGGTTGGGGCTGAGGCTGTTGGAGCTCTGTCTGTCCCGGGAGGCCACCCGCGCAGACAGCGACTTCCCCAGCTTCAAGGTGAAGGAGCTCTTCCTTTGAGACAGCTGGAGTCTAGATATCAGTTCTGAAGCTGAGAAACGCCGCCGTTCTTGATCCCCTTGACGGCTGCGTGACAAAAAGCTCCCCCCTGTGGCACTTGATGTCTCTACAGTCCTCCTGTCTTCCCCCACCCCTGGAATTGAGTCCTCTATTATCTGCAGTGGTTCTGCAGGTAGATTAAAAATGTCATCGTGGCTGAGGTTTGGGAGATCTGAAACACCGTCTGTGGATGAAGGACTCGAAATGGCCTCCAGGGAAGACAATCCACTAAGGTCCTCCTCCAGGAAAGATGCAAAGGGTCCTGGGAAGATGTAGTCTGCATCTAGGATTGGGCTACTGAGAGATTCATCGCTCGGGCTGTCTGGGGAATAGACCTGCATCTTTCGCCCTGGAAACAAGAAAATAACTTCATTAGATTCAGAGGCATGTTAAGAGTTTCTCAACCCTAATTTGTTATGTCAACTTAGTTCATAGTGAAAAAAGCTGTGCACTCACGGATAGACTTTTCTTTCAGTGAACCTTGTGATGTTCTCCTCTGCAGCCGGTAGGAGTCTGGGCTCTGAAACCCAGGACCTTCAGGTGAGGATGGGGAGAAAAGTAACTGAGAATCCCAGGAGTCTCTGTTAGTGTATAGAGAGGACAGAGGCAACGACAGAGGGAGGCTAAGAGCTGCGTGGAGAGGACGACATACTGTCGTGACAGTACGTGGTTTTTCAGTCTGCTCCTGCAAAAAAGTCCTGATGCCATTATGGCATTCAAGCTCACTGTCACCGTCACCCGCAGGTGTATGAGAGTTCAAATTCAGCGTTGTCACATGCTCATTGTCTGTCCTGTGGCAGCCATTCTGCATGTCATTCAGTTCATTAAGTGTGTGTCTGAAACCATTCAGGGACAGGGAGTGTGTTGTGCATTGTGCGTCTGGGATAACAGTCGGCCGCGGAGAGCCAACACCGTTTAGTTTAGGAGTCACTGGTGGTTGTAGCTCAATAAAAGCCAATGTTTCCTGCTGGCACACAGCGACATGCTTGTGGTGGCATGGGTGGAGGAGAGGCCTGTCCTCCTGGGCCTCGCTCAGAGCCTGGGACTCTCCTGAGCCAGGGATCCACATGCTGGCACTCTCTCCTCGGCAGCGAAAAGCGTGAAGGTGGGGTTGGAAATCAGGAAAAGGTGAGAATCCATACCCAGGGAGCATGGCGGAACGAACACATGGGAGCTGCAAAAGAAGAGAGGGAAAAGAGCTATTTAATATGTTTTACTAAAAAACACTGTTGTCTATAGTCTTTTCTCAGGCCACTACTCCTGCAGCAGAAAGACAAATAGTCAGTCAGACAGAAAAAATAAGGCTTGCATATTGCTGGAGTCTCACACTCACAACAAGTCCACATGATCTTTTTATCATTTAGTTTGACTTTATTAATGCCTCATTTAAATGCAAATTTAGGAAATCAATTTAGAATAGCTTTTTTTAAAAATGTATCCATTTATTACTTGATTATAACTTATCATAAGGGACTGTGAAAAAATTGTGTGTGTGTTAATTTATGATATCTTATGTTTCACTTTTTAAAAGAGGCAAGCACCTCCACAGCGTTATTCATATTTTATCTGGACCCTCCTCTTGACTTAGACAAAAACCTAAAAATACCTTCCCTCTAATATCTCAAAATAATGATAATTGTATCGGTACAACGCGATTCCCTATTAAATCTAAAACAGGCAAAGCATAAAGAATTTAAGATGGTGTACACTAAATATTTTTATGGAATAATAATTTCATTATTTTTGTCCCTTTCTCTTGATTAAAAAAAAAGGGTTTTACAGAATAAATATTTGTACAGTCCCTAATCAAACACTGAAAAACCTTAAAATGATTATAGTGGCACCCTCCAGGCTTAATAGTAAAGACATAATAAGCAGTAGGAGCAAAAATTCCTCAAATCCAGGTAGGAATGTGTCTTAAGATCTCATCACTTAAACCACCTGTTCAGGTGAGAAGAATGGGCCAATGCAGCATGTCTTTTGTACATGTATCTAAATGGAATAAACTTTTCTGACCCAACCAGAAAATACATTAAACAGACGTTAGACAAAATGGATTGACGTTATACTGTGTGGGTGGTGGAGGACATGTTTTTCATGTCACTAGTATTTAAAGTTTAGTGGGGGAAATGTGGATCCTAATCTGAGAAAAGATTAAAATCTTGGTTTTCTTGTTATCCAGTTTTTAAGATAGTCATGAGGACAAAATGGGTTAGGATTACTGAACTGTCTAAAATTGTGTGGATTTCTGCATAAACATATGAAGCAAACAGAGGAGCAAAGGGGAGAAAACTGGAATATTTCTTCAAACTAAAACAGCAACAAAACACTTGTCCAGCTACCAAATATGGTTGTCTGGACTCAGCTCTGTTAGTAACTTGGCTTAGCGTCGCCAGAGGATTCCACTGACTCGATACTGGTACACAGTATATTCTGTATTCTGTTATAATAAACAGTAAGCAGCGTTGTGTACGTTTCATAAACTACTCAGACAGTCTGTGGAGGTTTAGTTGATGGAGTTGGTAGAAGAATTACTTTCTAAAATGGCTTCTATACATTTTGGGGATTTATGCAGCCTCATTTAAGATGTTTACCACACACACACACACACACGCTGAGCAGACACTCCTGGAATTAGAAAGATGGACCCTAAAACTATTGACGCGTGCAGGATGTATCCCAGGCAAACCCAGTCTTCACACACGTACCTGCATGGACACATACTCACTCATACACACACACACTTAAGTCAAGTGTGTCTCCTGAGCCGTGTCTTCCTGCTCTAATTAAAGACCTCTCTACACACGGCATTCAGCCCCTGTACTTAACATCTCTAGACACACACACAGCACACACACCAGCCTCAGACAGAATACCACAACAGACAAACAGACAGAGGAAGAGAGCACATCCTCAGCACTCTCCCCTTTCACCTCAGATCTATACTCATCCATCACTCTGGTTGCTGGTCTACCTTCCTGTCAGCCCATGTTAGCTGGCAGGCACCGTTTCTGACTGAATATTTACAATGAGCGTCACCTGACAGGCTGTTAAAACACACACTTGTGGAGCTCTGTCTCTTCTTACCCTCCTGCTTCCTGAACAGGTGATCCTCAACTTCCGACTTAAACACCAGGTAAAAGAAACTGTACAGATCACATACAACACACACTATTCCATTTTTTGATTATTCTATATTCAAATGACTGTAAAAAGTGGCCCCTCACAACCAAAAGAAGTTACAGCAGACCACTCTTCTTCTCATTTTTGGTGATAAAACAGTGTAAATTAATATTTCAGGTCAAGCTAAAACATTTAGCATTTGTTCTCCCAGATCATATGACTTAAACCTTTGTGTATTCGTGAAGCAGTAAGCTATTTACTGTAGCATTTAGCCCATCAATTAGCCTTGCTAGCATAGCCACAAGAACTACCTTCAGAGTTGACTTCCTGTGTGAATGTCAAGTGTGTATCTCTTTGTCTCTTTGCTCAGGGGGTACAGAAACAAGCCATCACTCCACTGTTACTTTTTGGTGTCTCTAGAGAGTTCTATTTTTTGGCAAAAAATATAAACTTCAACTGTTTGTTCTTTTAGCTTATTTGTGTCTTTATTTTAGTGAGCAAAGTTGCCTCGATACCATTTACCTGGCAATACGTTAGCTTAGCCACATTAGCTGAGGAAAGTAGCTGTTGCGTCCAAATGCCATTACAGTACAGTACATTAATTTGGCAGTTAGTATACATGAAAAACAAAAGGTTGAGATTGAAAGTTGATTTTTGACCTTGGAAACAGCAGTTGATAAAACAGTCTTCGGGGAGAAAGGCTGGGTCTGTTGTGCTGGCTCTCTGTATAGACACTTATCTCGTGCGCTCGAATTAATCAAAAAGTGCGAACGAATTGTATCTCATGCGCATGCAATAGCATTTTGAGCACTGAATGTAGTAAAACATGGCCCCGAAATATATATATTTTTCTCTCTATGGCCACTCCGGGGCTCCGTATCCACAAGCTGTTCAGGAGCTTTTTTCACTTCACGAATTTTCCCAGTTGTCATGGAACTGTAGATGTTCACATTTCCATTTTTTGAGCACTTTAAACTTCTCATCCATGTTGGCCTAAGAATGTTTTGTCCAGACAAAAATGGTTTTAATATTTTGTTCTAATGGGCAAGCGTCAATAAAACTGTGACTTAATGCCAACTTCAAACTTGAAACTTCATAAATAGTGAACAAAACATGAACAATGCATTAATTTCTTTGCTTTCTAAGCTGCTGCCAAAGCGGTCACACAATTTGCATTTTTTTTTCTCTGTGAGCAGCTCCCCCATTGTCTTTGTGTGTTGCATTGTGGCAGAATTGTATCTACCAAAACTACACTTAAAAATCAAGTGATTTTAGTCTGCATGCTGGCATTTTTAAGCACACTTCAGTTTGCCATTTTTCCATTGTAAACTGCTACATGCTCTCAAAACACAGAATTAGTATAGTGTACAGTGTGCAATTTGGGTCACAGAGAAGGGCGCATTGTGTAAATGTTAATTGTTAACTTTTTATCTCTTTTGTCTATTTGTTTACAACCACACACACTCTGCAGGCTCTTTGTCAAGGATAATTCTAAGAAATTATACCCTCCATTTCATGCATTTGTAATTTAGAGTTTAATTATTATACTGACACACTGTACATCTTTATGAGACACGTATATTTTACATTATAGTAAGTAGTATCACATTAAACTGTACGCCTGTAATTTAAATGAGGAGTGCCCCTTAAGCATAAATTAATGCTTTTCCTGAAAGTCTAACTTTGTTTATGACGGTGTATGTTTGCCTGGAGAATCACAGACTGAAAATCACAGTTTACCTTCCTTTCTATTGAGCGCACATGTGCTGTATGCTGTGGATATGAGGCTGTTGAAAAGCCACACCTGTTCTTGTGGCAACGGTAGGCAGCCCAGTCAATCCTATCTCTCTCTGTTTCTCTTTTACACTAACACACATACGTTTGCATGCATGTATGCACACACACATACACACACACACAGTAGTGCAGGCACAAATGGTTACCTGTTCCCTGCTGCAGACAAAGGCAGCCTTTATCTGTGAGCCTGTGCCAGGCTGCCCTGAGCACAGGACACCTGAGAGGGTGTGGGAACTGCTTATACTGATCCACTCATATAGTGCAGCCACTGAGCCATATAAACACATCCAGACCACTGCTGCGTAATGACACAAGCTTATTGGTGTCTGGATGTGATTACTGGCTGGTTATACTGTAATCCTGCTGTAGATGTGCAGTATTAACCAAACTTTACTTACCTTTATCTACACTCTGTCATGTGAGATTAGATATGAATTATTTTCTACTTTACAGCGTATTGTTTATAAAAACTGTATCTTAGTTTCCACGATCATCTCATCTTTCAATGCTTTCCTAATGAATGAATGTTCACATAATCCTCCACCAACAGCCAAGTCGTCATAAATCAACATACTGTTTGTAGAAAATTAGTTATCTGCTCATTTGATCAAGAAACCTCAAAGATCCCAAAAACTGACAATAAGCCGCACCACCACATTTATCAAAACATGAAAGCATCTGATTACACGTAGTGCACATTCCTCACGCTGATACAATTATATCACGCTATTAAAATTTCTATTCCAAAGACATGTAATTTCCCTTGTCATAGCAGGGTGTTATTTGTGACTGTTATGGACTTTGCTGCCAGTGTTTCCCCCTGTAATTTCACTAGGCTGCTGTAAGACGCCATGTCTGCATACAGCAGTTAATGAATGGCACTCTGGTATGCCTTTAATGCCGGCAGCCGTACGAGGAGCATTTTTAATTGTGATATTTTTCATCTTGAAGAACTCAGAATAATCCTTTAATGGAGTGTATCACCTAAATGTGAGCATAAATCCACTGCTGATTCAGCTTCATGACAGAGCCAAATGTTGTGTAATCGCATAATTAAAGTCCGCTTGATGTTTGCCTCGGGGGAGATGAGGGTGTTAAAACAAATGGATTCACTGATGGAGCTGTTTGTGGTTCATGGAGGTGAAATATATTTCTACACTGTTTACTTTTTGAACGTTTGGGAGTGTGACGGTAACACTGCTTTAAAGTGGCAGTATGGAAGATGCTTAATGCTTCAGAGAGGAAAATGGTCATAATATGGCCTGTGCCTGAAAACAGCAGTTACTTTGTTTTGCTCAGTGTGGTCCTGCAAGGCTGATTAGGTATTTGCTTTGGTCAGACATCAACATATCATTCAAACATCAACACCAACCTTTCCTACATGACATCACAAGTTGGAGCTATAATTGGCCTTGGCCTTGAAAAACATGGCAGCTGTTCTAGAAATCTCAATTTTCACCTAAACTACAAAATGAACTTTAAAATTCAACTAATGGTTTATAAAGCACTTTATGGTTTGGCTCCTCGGTACATTTCTGAGCAGCTGACTGACTACAATCAAAGCACACTTTTCACGTCGTCAGGTTGTGGTTTTCTAAAGGTTTTTCTGCGGGCCTGGTCCAGCCTGCTTTAAAAAAATCTATATTTTTCTTATCGTCAACAAATTTCATGAAAAAGACTCAAACCAACAATCAATTGATCCAGCTATTAACATGTAGTTTATTTGAAGTCATTCCGACATACACCATCCTGCTGCTATAAATACTCACTACAGCATTAATATGCGTATTAATCCACAGCTTACTCCTGTTTTAGTTTTGCTAAAAACTACAGTGCCCAGCTCTTTGATGAATTAATTTAGTCTTTTGAAAAAACGAAACTATATATTTGTGACACCTTTTTCAAGATTTATGTCTTCAGTAAGAACCAGTGGGTTTGGGGCTCAGTGCCACATACAGCATAGTGAAGTCAGAAAGTATTGAGAGATGGTCAATAGCATAACAAAATATAGAATGTCAGTCTTATCATTTAATTGTGCCAAACTGTGAAGACATGTATTTCCACTGCATAATAATAATAATAATAATAATAATGATAATACCTTTATTTGTATAGCACTTTTCAAAACAAGTTACAAAGCACTTTATATACAATTAAAAAGATAATAAGCAAACAGTTAATGAAATATGATAAAATAAACAACAGATCACATAACAACAACAAATCAATAAAAAGCAAGTCTAAAATAGTGAGTTTTTAAAAGTGACTTAAAAGAGGACAAAGTGTTAGTTTCCCTGATCTCTTTCGGCAGGTCATTCCACAACTGAGGGGCCCGAACAGCAAAGGCCTGGTCACCTTTAGTTTTAAGGTTTGACCAAGGAGTGGCCAGGAATGACCTACCAGAGGATCTCAGGTTGCATTTAGGATCGTACGGGGTCAGGAGGTCAGCTATATATTGTGGAGGCTAACCCTCTTCGGGCCTTTAAAATGATCATTCAAATTTTAAAATGTATTCTAAAATGGACTGGGAGCCAATGAAGTGATTTTAAAACCGGTGAGATGTGTTCTCTCCTGTTGGACCTGGTAATTAGTCTGGCTGCGGCGTTTTGAATCATAGCAGGGGATGAAACAGTGCTGAAGTTGTGTCAATTGCAGCCGATTTGTGATGTCTCCTCCCTCAAGACGTGACAGATTGGGACTAACTGTACCTAAACAAAGATTCAGATCTGGTGAGGGAGCTTTTTGTTACTTTGGTCCTGCTCTCTGGAACAAACTTCCTGAAGTTTGCTGATCTGAACACAGTGATTCTCAGTGGATGTTTTCTGGGCTAAAAACTAAGCTTGTGAGATTAAATCAGACTGTCAGGACAGAAACCTCCCATCCTCTTGTGTGATATGAAACAAAAAATCCAGACCTTCCTACTTCCTACTGCTCAAACATGGATGTTGCTACAACTGGGCAATGCAACACATGTCAGATTTAAAGTCTAAAAATTCTCATTTTGAAGTCAACAATAAATGCCAAAGCAGTTATTTTTCCAGTAGTTTGCGTGGTGATATACAAAATAAGTAACCTGGTTCCAGAACGAGCCAATCAGATCTTTGTGTGAGGGTTTAAGAAGGAGGGGGCATCTTCCTGTGAGTCAGAAAAAAAAGCTGCATCCATGAAAAAAACGCAACAGAAAAATTGCCAGAATTTCTTTTCTAAAATAATCAAAAGCAAAAATGCACAGGGTGACGTCTTCAGAAGCAAAATAATCTATCTGAAATCGGCCACCAACATGAGACATCTTATTCAGATGCAGGACACTGTGAGCTTTGCTATGTTGTTGCAGTACCTACTGGTCATAGATGGAAGCCACTAAAAATCATACTGGGAGATCATTTTTAGTTGTTTGCAGTGTTAAGGTGTGGCTGATGAAAATCTGGATATCCAGCCAACTTATATATTTATCTAACACTGATCGGACTTTGTGGAAACTTGCAAAAAGGAAAGCCTTGTTTGGAAAATCCTTCCGCCTGTCCCTTCCCCCACACACAGTTTCTCTCCGTGAGCGTAAGTCCGCCGTGTTTGGTCAGACAGACTGGAGTGTCCTTACAGTGTGGTGTGACCAGCTCATGTGTGTCTGTGAGATCGCAGTTTAACTTGGTCACATCAGACCACTAATTGCCAAGCAGTAGACTAAAGAGCCCAACATTGTCTGCCAAGACAAGACATGACATCATTCAGCGTCACTTCTAGGAAAACCACCCTCCTGGCCTCTCTGTGTTTTGGGAAACCAGTTTTTGTAACATTTTCTATCAACGACGGGAGATTGACGAGACTCTGTTAACGTTTTAACCTTTAAACTGGAATTACAAAGTCTAAACAGTGCAATGTAATAAAGTATGTGTCTTTTTTTAAGTTATTAGTGTTTGTGCTACTTTTCAGCACAGAATATATTAATATTCTCTTGTGTTTACTGAATGATGGAGCAGGCTGTGTAGTCACGGTGAGTTGTTGCAGAACTAAAACGGTTTTAAAATACAAACCTCCAATCTTCAGCACGTCTTTTGCAGGCTTGCGTGCCGGTTTTCCATCCAATTATGTTGCAAATTATGACGTGTTGACATAAAAAGAATTAAGGGCAAAATTCAGACATTGTGCAACAAGTTCTTATGATTGTTTGAGGTAGGCATGTTTTTGTCAATAAATGATGTGGCTTTGGATATTCTGAGACGGTATCATTTATCTCTCATGTGTCTCCATTTGTGGTTAGATGATTGTTAGTTGAATCATTTGATAATAAAGTTACACTTTTTCCATAACATTTCTTGAAAGGCTTTCCATTTCTTGTGGATGTTTAATTGATTGATTAGGCCTGATGGCAATGTATGTAACTTGGATTCTATTTTGCGCAACATTTCAAATGTACGCCTAAAATAACTGGATGGAAAGCCAGGCAGTATCTTCTTGGTATTTTCTCTCAATCAAAACAAACTCCTCTGCGAGGCTTGAATTCCAATCAGAGAAAGTACACCAGATGTCAGTGTGAGATCAGACGCCTGAATGGTGTGAGAATGATCGAGTGAATTCAGGTCAGGGAGTTTCTTGGTATTCGTTCCTCTTCTAGCCTCCACCCACTGAGACAGGTGAGCCCCCCAGAGGCTACAGAGGAGGCGGGTGGGGGGGGTTACCCAAATGTTTACACATGGTGTGGGTCCTCCTAATCCTCCTCTAAAGCCTCAGGCAACTTACCCACGACCTTTCCGAGACACTATGAAGATGCATTCTGACAACCTGGCTTATAATCACTCAAAGCTGTGACACACACAGGGCACACCTGAATGTGAGTGTGTGACAGACTCGATCTGTCTTTGATTGAAAGCGACAAGACGTAGAGAGGCCTTTCCTGACCTTGTCTCACCCAGTAGGATTCCCGCTAACAGAAACAGACAAACAGCAATCTCTCATTTAGAAGCCTGAAAAAATGGCGACCATCTCACACGTAAACGCCAAGACTTTTGGACCTTTAACCTCCCCTTCCCCCACTTCACTCTGCCACCATAACAACTGCAGTCAGATAAGCTGACACACAGCAGACATATAGCCAGGATAGTAAAGACACAAAGGAGCTACTGACAAACTTATGGAAATAACCTGGTCTAATTATGGTGCTTTGTCATAAGTCGCAAAAGCTACCGAGTCGATGGAGGGCCAAGGATCCAACACGCAGTAAATCCAGAAAATCTCATAATCAGTACCTTCTGACAGACGATGGTTATCTGTATGTGATGAGATTGTAAGAAAAGGAGTGCTGATTTAGGATGTTTTGGCAGGTTACGTGGTCATATGAAAAGTTAAATCCAGCACATTAGGAATCCATCTTGTCCACGTTGTCAGCTTACAGTATGCTCCTCGGTCAGAGTGTTCAAAAACCCACCACCTGACTCCATCATCAAAAAGTACAAATAACTCAACATGAGTCCATTTCATGTTTCATACAGCTATTAACAACACTTTCTCCAATAACAATAACATTAATCTGTGGATTATTATTATTTTTTCATGAATTAGTTAAAAATGCCCATCACAATATCCCAGAGCCCGGGGTGACGTCTTCAAATTTCCTCTTTTCTCTGACCAACAATTCAAAACACAAAGATGTCTAGTTTACAATGATAAGAAACAGGCACAAAGCAGCAAATCCTCACATTTGAGGAGCTGGAATGAGAAGCCAAGGAGAGCGATTTCCTTTATTTGTCTTGTGGTCAATCAATCCCATAAAAATACCAAAACCAACAATGAATTGATCCTAACAAGTATTGTTTATCCAAAGCCTGATATATTTTCTTCCTTTGTGCCATAGAGCTTCATTGTTGTCCAAAAACGATTAAAAACATCAATGAGCCACACTGTTGCACTGGGTGACATGTTCCTTCGTTACCATGAACACACACACTGTAGTTTATTTACATTCAATCCCACATACACCATTCTCACTACACCAAATGTGTATTACACTTCACAGCTGAAAATAGTCCCCTTTGTCCTTTTTGAGTAATGTTTGTTAAAAAACTACAGTGCCCAGCTGTTTTAGGAAATTATCCAGCCTTTATAAAAAACTGAAACTTTCTTTGTGACACTTTTTGTTTTTTTAAAGATTTACGTTTTCAATAGGAACCAATGGGCTTGAGGCTGAGAGCCAAAGACAAGGTAGGGAGGTAGCAAAGTATTTAAAAACAGACTAATGCATTGTTGGTTTTGGTCTGTTCGTGGGATTACAAAAGGAAAATGTAAAAAATCACACAGCTATCATTGTTTATTCATCAAAAATGCCAAGCCTTATCCTTTAATCCATTCTCAAAGTTACCGGTGATTCATTCTCTGTTCATCGACCAATCATATACTAGAATCATGGCACCAGGAGCTTGGTAGTAACTGAGTAACATTAAAGAAGGTGTGCCATTCATGTATCGGCTGTAGTTTCATTTCAGGCTTGTTTAAATTCATTGAAATGGAGGAGTCTCGGTTTGCTGGACTCAAACTGTCAATCAGAGCACTTTGATTCCAATCTGATCCTTTGCCACTGAGCTCTCAAGAGGCTGACCTACTTTACAACAAATTGCTGATGCATCTCTTGCATTCATCTGCTCCTGTGTTCACTCGCAATCTCTCCCTCTCTGTTGTCTAGCTCTCTGCTCCACTTTTTCCCAGCTGAGCACCAGCAGTTTCTCCTCACCCCCCTCCACCCTACTTCTTGCTCTTATTATCTGGACAGGTATGGACAAGCCATCCACTGGGTTGCTTGTTGTTTTGAAATGTGATCGGGTAAAAGTGGAACACAGCTAACGAGCTGACCATCCAGGCAC
>NTHP01000138.1:1043300-1058594 GCA_003416845.1 Oplegnathus fasciatus | reverse complement strand
AAAAAAAAAAAAAAAGAATAAAATACAGTTAGTGCAGAAAATACTGTGTAATGTAATTGGTGTGCATGGTGTGCAGCAGTAGCACATGAGGACGAACTGAACAATGTGTCAAACATCAGTAATACTACCCTCTGTTGGTCAATTCTGTGATCTGAAGTCAGCAAGATTAAAACCGAAACCTTGACATTTTTTATGGATTTTGTCAAAATGACATGAAATGAAACATATTTGAGAGGCAAAATATGGAATTGCGAACCAAAGAGTGTTTCCCCACATGCATTCAGACAATTAGCAAACAGTGTACCTGCACATGGGGTCCTCAGTGTAGTTAAGTGGGGCGTAAGCCAAGGTGAAGTTGACGTATCCATTGAGATCATTATCGAACTTGTACTGGTAGAGCAGGCGAGGTAAAAAATCTGACGTGAAGGCTATGAGGAAAGCCTGCAGAGACAAGGCAAAGACAAGAAGGACAAAAGATCATGTTGTAGAAGATTGTAGGAGATTAATATCCAGTCTGGTGTGGATGTCATTTTCAGTAGACTCACGTTGGCAATGACGGACAGGTGTGACAGGGCTTCCAGTATGTTGAACCAGACTCCAATGTTCTGGGCGCGCTCAGCCACCGGCCGGCGGTACTCGCACACAAACTTGTGGGCGTCCAGACGGATTTCCACCCAGTTGTTGAGGAGTGCGAAGAGTGGAGCGAGGGGGAATGCTGCCACGAAGATGGTGATGAACCCAAACTGCAGCACTGCAGCACAATGAGCCATTTTTAATTTGTGCAATGAAGCATAGCAGACAATTTAAACTTCTTACAGTATCCTTTTTTATATATATTCATCATACTGTATGTTGTTGACATTGGAATTGTTCCTTGAATTGTTGATTGCGTCAATCGCAGTGACATAATGCCCTCTAGATACAGAAGAGGATACTTGCCCATCTCCAGGTACTCTTCGAACAGGCCTTCACACTCCACCAGCTGGTAGTCTTCCTCCCAGCGCCGAGGCGCACGAGATGCCTTATCCCCCAGCACCTTGGCCAAAGTTCTCTTCTGGCGCCAGGCCTTCACTTTACTGGCAGAGCAGAGAGACAGAGAGCACGCTAATAAATATGAAATAAACATGACAATAGTCAGAAAAGAAAATAGTGTTAATACAGGACTTTTATAATGCTCATCTACAAAACAACAGCCCTGGAGCTGGTAGAGATTCTGACGTACATCCTGAATATAAACTATAATTTGTAGATATAATATTACATGGATAACTGAGTTATCTTAATTTCAGTGCTGAGGATTTGCCATGAGCATTGGGTTTTTAATTTTTTCAGCTGGATTCTTTTGGAGCTGTTGTCAGAGTAACAAGTCCCTTAGGCTCAAACCTTCAAAAACAGTTGCAGATGGTTCTATTGTGGCTTTGCAATTGGCATCTTAGTAGTTCATTCTTGCCCTGCTTTAACTGCCTCAAAACTCTCGGTACATGTCAAACAAATCTGTACCACATGTCCACTTTCACCCAATCACACAAATAGCACACACACAATCTTTTATTTATATTGAGACAATGGTTCAAGCTTCTCCCTTCACCATCTCCGATCGCCAGGAGAAACAAACAAGGGAAACCACACCCGGTCCGCCATGTTGGCTCTCACACAGAGCTGTCACAGCAGGTCAAAGCACCTGGTATGACCCAGATCAGGTGCTTCTCAGATATGAGCAAGAAAGGACAACTGGAGCAGGTGAGCTGGGAGGAGGATGCCGCCACCCAAAGGACGCTCTGCCAATGTCAGCTTTAGATTAAGCCTTGACTGTGGGTCATCAATTGGACAAACGTTGTGGGGTACATCCTTCGAAGGATTCAGGCCCTGAATTGGGACGCGGCTAAAGCATAGATAACAGAAACTACAAACCACTCTGACACGCAGAACAAACCTGGCTGCCAACTCACACACTCAGCTACAATCAACAATTGAATTAATCAAATCTACGTTAAAAACATATCGCCTTGATTTCCCCCTGCTGATCGCACGTTCATGTAAAACAAGTGGTGTCCCAGTACAGCTATGAATGGCTAACCAAAAGTTCAACTAAAGAAAGCAGTAATGCAACACAATAAGAAGAAGAAAATTAGTGGACCTCCACATCCTTATCATCACTTTTTCCATGCGGTTTCTATTCTGCTGCCAGTTTCTGATGAATAGTGCATGTCAGGAGTTGTGTTCCATTTCATCTTTACCACTAACCCTCATAGATCTCTTTTTGGAAAGCCCCTACAAACTGAAGGTAACTAGCAGTCAAAAAGTCAAGGAACAGTATCTGTCATTTTTCTTTAAAGGCTACCTGGCTTTCTGCTATATTATTTTATTTACTCTACTCTGTTGTTTAGTCTGCTACTGTATGTGTCTGCCCACACACACACACACACACACACACACACACACACACTGTGCCAGTGCTGCAGAGGTGTGCAGCAATGAGGTTTACTGCACCAAACAAACAGAGCTGCAATCAGGATGCAGATGCAATGTCATGAGGTAAAAAAAAAAAGTATGGATTTTATGCAATCTGTTAGACTACGTATATCACAGGCCGGTATTATGCTATCAGGAAAACTTCATCATGTCAGATAGATATTTTCAGTAAAATAATAGAAAACTGATACTGGTACATCAGTCTTGTGGACAGGAAACATACGGGATAATGAACTCCTGAATGTTGTTGATGAGTTGCTTTCCCACCATAATGATGAAGAGTTGTTCAGCCAGTTCGATGAGGCAACCCCCGGGACCACACTGCAATAGAGTGGGAAGACACACAGAAACAAACAGATTTGACACAGTGCACCATCATGTTTTTTACATGCTTGGATAAAAACACAACATCAGGGATCTGGGATATTTATTGGTATAGACTCACATCTTCATTTCTCATCCCAAACAAGGTCCCATAGTTGGTGGGGTAACCCACAAACCTACCCACACAAAGAAGTAACACACAGTTAAAATTTTATTTGGCACAAAATGTTCTTCATTTCTCACTTGTTTCTGTGTGTCTGTTGAGACTGACTCATGTCTTACCTTCCTTTAAAGAAAGCCACGTAGAAGGGGGACGAGTAGAAGTTGACAAACTGGAAGATGAACACCTTGAAGATGAAGGCATTGTCGTACTGGGTTTGTGTTCTGTGCATCTCTGCAACAGAGAAAACAAGGACACGCTGTGTTTTAGACATTAAACCCTCAGTAATAATTTTACTGTTCGCCTTTGTTTTCTCTCCCACGTGAGTTTGGCTAACAGGGGGTTTGCTTAAAACGACTGTGCATGTTTCTTGCCCCAAGTGACTTTTCATAGAAATGTTGCCATGTTCAGAGATCAGCTATAATTTGGAGAATATATTGTATCTTCACTGACAGGAACAATGGCTAAAACTATGTAAAAAGAATCCAAGAAATAAATTGAAAAAATCCTCTAAAGTATCTAATAGGGTGAAATGGACACAGCAATTCTGAGCTGTGGAAACTGTATCAGCTGTTAACTTGGGCCAAACATTTTCTGCTTGACCTGACAATATAATTGAGTTTCATTTGCTCGGTCTCATCAAGAGCGATGTCAACCAATCCAAAAATCATTGGAACTGCACAGGTTATATATTACAACCTTTAGCAGCCATAATTGAGGTCCCCAGCTCGCGGGCAACACCTGAGAAATGTGTTTATACTTGGCTGTCTCAACCGCACTGCATATTTACGGCTCATTTCTGTGCCTTTTTTACTGAGAACTGTTCATTTCAGTGCTTACATACCTGACTGTTTTTAGCCATCCTAGCTGAGTGGCTCTAGGGATGGCAATATTGGTCGGTCTGTTGGTCAACCACTTTGGTTCAGAGTGAAATGTCTCAACAACAATTGGATAATTTGTCATAAAATGTTATACAAACATTCATGTTATTCACAGCATTAACACAGTTTGTAATATACTTTGGTTTATGACCAAATGCCTGCAAAACAAATGACATTTCCATTAAATTTCGCCTTGTTTTTATTATTAATTTGCATATCAGCAAGTGTTAGCATGCTAATATGCTAAACCAAGATGGTAACCATGGTAAACTTTGAGCATGTTAGCATGGCAACCATGATCGTCTCTTTGACTCTTGTTGGGTTTAGCTGTAAGCTAACAAGCTAAAATCTAGCTGAAAGTAATAGCACCTGGTAACACATGAAAAATATAATAATAATATAATAAGATATAATAAAGCCTAAATTCAGTTTGTAGAGGCTAACTGAGCTGATGCTGTTTATGAGTTTCTTCATGAGTTTAGACTGAGGCTAAAGATAGTTTCCTGTTTCTGGAGGCAAGATCTGGAAATGTTATCACAGATTTCTTCATCAACTAGAATGTTTTTTTATTACTATGTCATTATTTGTGTATATATTGTGCAGTGGACTGCGATAACGCTGCCAGATGTTGCAGCCACTGTACAAGACACAACTGTACATTCATTGAAAGATGTCAACAACACAACAGGACACACACACACACACACACACTGTCACATGCTCAGTGCTGTGTGTTGCAGTGATACATTCAAACACTCTCCCACTCTGCAATGTCTTTGTTGCCCTCACTGAGAGACCATTTTTAACCCAGATGCTGGGATCAATTTCGAGACATTATCTGCTCTTTGAGTCGTCTCAGCTTTTAGTTAGTGGAGCTCCAGAGAGAGGCTGATATCAATATATAGTATTGAGGTTTGAGGTGTTAGAGAGCAGTATTGATACTTACCCCATTTAGTGAGCTGCTCAGCTAATGCAGTGTAGACCCGGCCCATCAACAGGATAAGGCCCAGATTCACAATACTGCCGGAGATGTTGGCTATGGTCCCTGCCTGAGGAGGAGATCATATACGTATGAATGTAAAGTATGCACACACATACACACACACTCAGAGGGCACAGAGCTGTTGAAGGAGCCGATGTACACCTGTAGTGTAGTGATCATTACAGAAATAAAATATTCGAAATAGAACAAATTTAATCCACACTGTGTTTAAGATATGTAAATGCCCTATGTAGCTCTGGTATACCTCTGTACGCAGGACGGGGCTCCCAGTACGGAACATCATCACGCTGATGATACCGCGGCACATGACCACCGTCACCAGGAAGATCATCACCACACACAGCTGAGAGGAAAGACACAGGGATATTGGGTCAAAACATTACTGTTGGTGGGTTTTGTGTAGAAAAACAGCAAAGAAATATGTTGAACTTTGGAACTACGACATCTCAGTGAAGTAGTTCTTCATGAGGTTTAAGAAGTGCACCACATTTATGCAGGTTTCCCCATCATCGCGGCTACATATTATGTGGCACACCAGCACTGCCAAATGGAGTGCTGCCATCATCATCTACACCACTCCCTGACAGTAAAAAAGAAAGCTGCATGACTGGATGGGCTTCAATCTCAGTCATTCTTCTTGGCTTGTTGTCCAGATATCGGTAAGCGATCATAGATGCTATCCTAGTATCCCTGTCCAAAAACAAGTTAATCCTGAGACTGAGCATGAGATTATCAGATCATATCTCGCCCTGAGGGCAAATGACCTGGATTCATTATTAGAAAAGGGTTCAGTTACCACTGCAGGATTCAGTGGAATAGCACTCAGGTGCAAACCCCACCTCTCTTTCTTTTCAGGATCACAAAAGTAAAAGCTCAAAAGACACTGAGATTCTTCATTGAAACCAAGTACTGTATGATGAGAATGACTGTAAGAAAGAAAAGGAGAATACGTTTGTGCATACTTGTATGGGATCTGATTAGGACGATGCATTATAATCAAATCACATGTGATTGTTTTGATAGACATCAAGTGGATTGAGTAATCGCACAAACTGCATTGTATTCATCACATTAGAAGTCGGTGACATTGACTGGCTAATGTCAGATTCATAAGTAAAGTATATATCAATATATATTGATCTATCCCTGCAATAAAAATGTAAAAACAGGTCAGAAATGAACACAAAGAATGTTCTGTTGCCCCAAACACTTCATTTACAGTAATGTTAAATTCATACACCTGAAATTCAAAAACAGAACAACATCTTCCTTTAAAACACTTTTAATCAGTGTCTCACCATCATGATGATGACCATGGAGCCAGTGAACATGCGGGACAACCTGGTCTTCTCTGGAAAGTAGGGCTCTTTGACACCAGTCACTGGGTTTTGCTCCATGGTCGGGGCCATGGCTGCAAACTCTGGACGAGGACGCTCCTGAGGGAACACAGTGGTGACATCAGCATCAGTGGACATACTCTTTGTTGGTTTGCTGAGAACGGTCCAGCTGCGGACCAAAGGGGTAGAGTAGAGTAGAGAATAGGTTCCCCAGAGGTGAGGTGCGTAACTTTGCATAACAGAAAAAAAGGTTTTACAGGTGACTACACAAAAGAGGTTTATGTTTTAGGTTTTATTTTATTATATACATCCTGGCCTGGACTAACAATTATGCTACCTTGTCCAACAGGCTAACATCACATGCTCTTTACCTAATATCAATCATTTTATCCTTTATATTTAGTTTATTTAGCTAATTTAGTATGTCTTAAACATAACACACTGCAAGAAACAATATTTAGCTAGCTGTTGGGATTGGCCCTTGACTGTTAAATTACATTATGTTATTGATAAATCTTGTTAAATAAAGTTCTTATGAAAACGCCAAAAAAAGTGATTTGCGTTTGCTTCCCACGGGCTTGCAGACCTGGCGTCTCCAGACGTGAAGTCTGCAGTTGGACTCTGTTGGGGTTCTTAGCCCCTTAATCACGACATACTTGAGAACCATAATGTGTATGAGACCAGTATGGTCATACTTGTACTGAAAGGAAGCAAAAAAGGAAGGATTGAGAGACCTCTTCTTCATGGAAGTCCATGCAGTCCCAGTGATGGGCCAGGGTGGCCATCTTTCGCTTCCAGTACTCCAAGAAGGTTACGGCCCAGAAAGACATGAACACGCTGAAGAGGACTGTACCTGGGTGGTCAAATAAGTAGCCCAACTGCAATACAGAAAGGTACAGTACATACTTTTTGAAAGAAATATCAACTTTAAGTTTATTTGCATTATGATTCTACACTGGGTTTTATAACAGTAAAATGTTTTTAAGGTTCATTACCTTGGCCATTGTGCAGATCTCAGACATGTTCCAGGGCTTGCATGTATTACAGAGAGGACACATCAGATAACTGGCTCCGCTGTTACAGATTTCCTTGCTGTTGACAAACACATAGACACAGTTACAACTGAGAAAACATGTTTGGATGCTTTTAAAGCAGGAATGCTTTTCAGGTTTTGATGTATCAGGTGGCCGAGCACCCTTTAATCACATATGCTCATAGATATTAATGTGAGAGCAACGGGATTGGGTGGATTAACTCTATGGATTTTGCATGCACACAAACCCCGGTTATATTGACTGAGTGAGAAAATAGAAAAGATGAAGGTGGTGCCAGGGAGTAGAGCTACTGCACTTTTGCTTCTTAGAGTTATTCAGTTGCTGAAACCATGACTACACTTGAGATCTGCTGCACAAATAAAGCCTAGACTCACTGAGAGAGATTTATCTTCCTTATTTATGTAATGGGGAGATTATTCTACACTAATTGTCCATTATCACATGAGATGGCTGCAGTTTATTGTTGCCACAGACTCTCCATCAATTTTCCACTAATCAATGGCTTTAATCTACAGTGTGAACTAATGAACCTCATGAATCTGAGACATTTGGTTGTTTCCTTTCCTGAGATACTGACTGGTCCTCCATTCTCTCTAACCCTCGTGTTATTTTATAGCAGGATGAATTTCTGTCACTGAAACCAATAGGATGTCATACAAACAGGATGTTAAACACAAAACACTATTAGGGTGCAAACACTGTAAGCTACACTTAGAGATGTGATTCCGCAGTGCTGTGTATGTACAGTAGAGCCCACTGTGGTGATGAATAATGTATAATAAATAGGACACAGCCGTACCCCAGGTGGACTGTATAATTATGAGGTTTGTTTTTATGCTGAACAGACTGTGCTTTGATGCTTTGGTGTGTTTGTATCTCAAACTGTGCTTGCTTAACATAATTTGGGAGAATCCAAGTAAAGTTTTAAATTCTGGTCAATTCTGGTATCCCTTAAAGGAAAAGTTCTACATTTCGGGCTTATTTGCTGTCTGATTTATGTGCGTTATGTAGCTCGAATATGGCTATGGTGCTGGATGTCAGATATGGTCTGTAGGCACACGTTTTGGTATAGGTCTCTGTACAGGTATAATGGTAACAAATCTGGCAACCTCATTGTGGCGACAAACCTCCAGGAAGTCACTGTGCCCAGTTGTTGTTTGTCAAAAAATAATTCCACCACATAAATCACTCTAAAATCACAAACGGGAAGCAAAGGATGCATCACTGGCACATTGAATTTCCCTTAATTTCCCAAGATTGTCTGAGGTCAGTTGCTTTAAAGACACCTGACCGAGAGCAAGTGGAAATTGACCACAAAGAAACACATACTGAGGTACGAGTGAAATGTTTATCTGACATAAGGACAAGTATTGGAAGAGTTACAAAGACAACAAACTGACACAGTAATGTCGGCTACTTAGCAATACATATCTAAAGTTTATGATATACATACAGTATCTAAACATTAGCCACCTTAAGCTACTGGTTATGCCAGACCAGGTCAGGTTATAGTAGGAAAACCTCAGGCTATATTATATTGAGCCAGCGTGTGTTTTATTTCTTATGAAGTCAAATCTTAATCTGTAAGAGCAAGATTGTCTTATTTCCTTTTTCAAAACTTACATAGTAGCATCAACATGACAGTAAAACTGGTAGTTCCCCTTTAAGATTTGACCAATATAACTTGATCCACTTGAAATGTGTGTTGCTCTGGCTCTTCATGCTACTCAATGCTACGCTCCACATTGCTCCTTCTCATTTATTTTGCGTTATGCAATTAAACATTTTTTCTGTGTAGTGTGTGGACTCACGCTGGTGTGTTGGTACTCATGGACATGACTCCAGACACAAAGACCAGGGTTCCGACTACTGCCGCCGGCAGCAGCCAGGCTGTGTAGAAACCTGCAGAGACGTAAAGATCCATTAGGCTGCAGCTCTCAGCTGATGCAGGGGGGATGTGCAATTACACTGCTGCACTGCTGATTAATGCTGGGATGTCCTGATGAAGGGTTGGCATTGCAGGAGACGCATGTCTCTGAGCTGAGGATGATAGCTTTTCCTTACATTTTCTGTTGACCAAGTTAGATGTTGTGCATGCTACACTCTTCAATTTGTTCAGACATTATGGATTTTATTTCCCATGCCAAATACCCACTTCTGCTGTTTGTTTTAAAAAGAAATATAAAACGTGCAACTCTCTGTGCACCAGGTGGATTTTTCCCTAATAAGTCTACCAGGCAGGTGTTTAGAACAGTAAAAGCTTCCCTGGCTACAACCTGGACTGCTGTGTCACAATATTGTGGATTATTAGTTTTGGTAAAATACACAGGATGAACACAAAAATATTTGAGACTTATTAGAGAACTTACTAGGTTTTCCAGACCATTCAACCACATCTCATGGTCTTCATCATAGTGTAAGTTCCATGCTTAACTGAGCCATCTCCACGAGAGTTACAATTGAAAGCTTTCGAAAAAGCTAGTACATGGACCTTGATTTTCTACTACTAGTTTCAAGGTTAAGAGTGAACTTTCATGCTCAGGCCAAAAACTCTTTCAAGTGCCTATAAAAGGTATTCATCGCCTTTTGTTTCACAGAATGTAATCATAGTGTATGCACTTAGGTTTTTAGCCAAGCTAGTGGCATGGCTCTGGGGATGGCAATGTCGGTCTGTCTGACGGTCAGTCTACCACTTTGGTCCAGACCTGAACCACTCCTGGATGGATTGTTATTACATTTTGTACGGACATTAATGGTTTCCAGGCAACTCACAGTTTCCTAATGACTTGGGTGACCCTCTGACTTTTCCTCTAATGCCACCATAAGGTAGACATGTACATTTTTGAGTGAAATGTCTCAACAACTATGGGATGTACCGCAATGAAATTTGGCACATTCATGTCCTCCTCAGGATTAACTGTAATAACTTTGTCGATCCCCTGACTTTCATTTGTGCCATCATCAGGTTATAATCTCTACTTGACCAATACTTTGGTTTCTGACCAAATACCTGCAAATCTACATTTATTCATATCTGCCCCAGCTGTACTTTGTGGTCTGTGATAATTATCAAATGCTACTATGGTAACTCCCTAAACTAATACATGGTAAAAATTATTCCTGCTTAACATCAGCATTTTAGCATTGTCATTGTGAGAATGCTAGCATGCTGATGTTGTGCGTTACAGAGCTGCTAGTACGGCTAGAGACTCTCCGTCTTGTTTGGATACCAAAAAACATTATTTAATGTCAGAGTGAAAATAACTTAATTTGCACATTGTATATGAAATGTAAAATAATTGATTACATAAGTATCATTTAACCTTTCAACTCAATATTTAGTAATGTTTAATAATTTCTTGCATCCTTCTCCTAATTTGTTCTTTCCAACAACCTTATTGTTCCTTTGTCCAAATGAAGTAGTTTTTTTTCCAGGAATTTGACAAACCGTCTGGACCTTACAGCTACAGATTTATTTAACCTCAAATCACTTGTCATCCTTTAATTATACATAGGTGACTTAGCCCATAGTTATTTGCCATTACATTTCCCTTCATTCATTGATTTACAAATCTGTACGATGTATAAATCTGAGATGTGGACAGCGGTTCAGAGGTCTGGCACCTACGGGTGATCTCCATTCAACTTATTATGCAACTTGTAAAAACAACTGGCAGCATCTTTGAAGGTTAGCGGTTGTCACAATACATGAATACATATGCAGTCAGTCATTTGTTTTATATTTGAGCTACATTTAAACAAATTTAGAAAACAACTTACATCCGCATGAGAAAGTAGAAAGGGGTTGAATATGTTTAACAGGCACAGTACCTAATAAGTCTGAATAAGAATTTATATTTACCCAGCCAGGCAAAGTAGAGTGCAATCTTCTCTCCAAAGTACTCCCTGATGTGGTCCAGTGGTTGGTACTTGTACCATTTGCACCAGCGGGCCCAGTAGTGGTAAAGAATCTGCCTATGGTTCAGCTCATCAGGACGAATCTCATACTTCTGAAGCTGAAAGGGGCCCTGTGAAAAAAAATACATATGTTGATTAGAGAGGGAAAGCAGAACAAGTTCTACATCGGATTAAAGAGCAGATAAATAATATCTGACCTCGTGCAGGGGGAAAGCTGCTGTGTACACCCCTTCGTTTACCAGTCTGTCCACACCAACCTCTGCCCTCTTCCTTTTGCCATACACTGTCCTGGCGAGAATCTCATACACCTGAAATAACACACAAACGCTCACTCCATCAGAAAATCATTTCAATGAGTACATGTACGGTAGAAGAATTCATGTTACTCACAACACGGTGTCTCTGTGTATTAGTGAAGTAGGTTTCATGGTTGTCACAGCCAAGGAACCTGTAGAAGAGAGACATTATTCAGCCAAATACACATTCATATAATGTGATACAATGTTAACTGATCCTGTTATTGAGCATTGTTAATTAGAACTCACCTGTTCATCTTTGACTTGCGAAAGGCACATGTGTAATAGTCCAGCGGCCTGTTTGGCACTGACTCCATCATCACATTAGGTATGCATAGTCTACTCAGTACCCGAGCAGATGTGTTTAAGTCCAGATTTGGCTGTGCCTGGAAGCCAAACACACATTCATTCAGTATGGGAATCGTTTTATCATCAAGTTTCAGTTAATTTGGCAACACCTGTGGCCACTGGTGGTTAACGGCACATTTTAGTGATTAAGGTCCCAGAGTTTTGTTTTAAAAGTTCAAAATCACCCACTGGGGGCAGCAAACACACCTTAATCTGCTACTCTGTCAGTAATGCAACAGAAAAATAGCAACTCGTGTCTGATCACAACACAGCCAAACAAACAATGGGCTGAGAGGACTCATCGCATCACGTTGTTTTAGGATTAAAGGACAGTCAACAATGTCGCCCGACACGATAATACTCAACTCATCAGCTTTTGACCTCCAGATCATGTCTGGTACATGCATACATTTTTTCCTGTGAATCCCTTGTGTGAGGGTACGCACTTGAATTCCGCTCGGGAAAGGCGGACTCCGCCAGTATCAATAAAGCAGTGCTTTGTGCTAAATGCTAAGATCAGCATGCTAACATGCTAATATGCACACAATGACAATGCTACCATGCTGATGTTTAGCAGGTATAACGTGTACCATTTACCATGTATAATGAGTGTAATGTGTTTACCATCTTAGTTTAGCATGTTAGTAGGATACACTAATTAGCACTAAACACAAAGTGTGATTAGTTTTGCAGCTATTTGGTCATAAACCACAGTATTGGACAAAAATATACTTTGACCTGATGGTGGCACAGATGAAATGTTAAGGGATCACCAAAGTGATTACAGTTCATCCTGAGGGGCACATAAATATGTGTACCAGATTTTGTGCAACCCATCCAATATTGTCAAGACATTTCCCTCAAAGACAAAAATGTCAACCTCATGGTGGCGCAACAGGAAAAGCCAAAGGATCTCTAAAGTCATTAGGACACATCATCTGAGAACCATGAATGTCTGCACAAAATGTTATGGCAATTCATCCTGTAGATGGTTGCATTGGATGAAAAATCTGAGGATCACCAAAATCATTGGGATAGCCCAGAGGATGTGCATCTTGAATGTCTCTACAAATTCCACAACATCCCATCTGATAGTTGTTGAGATATTTCAGTCTGGACCAGCCAACTTACCGACAGACAGACGGTGCCATAGTCCAGTAAAAATATAAACAGCTGCACTAACCTGCAATGGAGCTCTCACACAGAGTTCCTCAGCGTAATACACCAACACATCCCAAGGAGCGCTAAGTTTCAGAAAATGTATTGTCTTCTTTTCATTTGCTGTTTCCTCCTAAAGGGAAGAGAGGCAACATAGAGAAGTTGTTCATTTTAATTGTTAATTTTTTTAGTTAACTTATAAATGAAATGAATAATATTTAATCTGATCTACAGTACCTTTTCCATGAGCAATCCAGCACTCTCCAGATTTTGAACAAACTTCTCCCTCCACTGTGCCAGCTGTGCCTTCCTTTGTTCAGACCTGCTGTTTTCCTCAGTGGGCACAGCTTCCCCCTCCTCACCGGTCACCTCGCTCTTCCCCTTCCCTCGCCGTTTCCTCCGTGAGCGAACTTCCCACACCAGTACAAAGTCTAAACCCAGATCAACCATAAAGGTCCAAAAGGTTAAATGAAGGACCGATTCAGTCATCCATCATTGAGCTTGTGACAACTAATACAGCACGAGTTGCTGATGCTGCCTACCGATTTTGGTTCTTCCATCCCTGAAGTAATTCCCCAGCTGTGGAACTGGCTGGCTACTTCTTGTATTGCAGTGAATATAAATGGGATCATCACCATTCATATCTTCGTCAGCAGCTGCGGCTGAAAGCTAAAAGCATCCAAATAGTTGTTATCATCAAAATCTAAAAACAAGTGAGAGCTGCAGGCAAACTACTCACTTTCCAGCATGTAAACCCTTTGTTCTGTATATAGGCAGTTAATTTCCTCTTTATGAGGTTTAACCATAAAATCCTGTGCCATTACACAGTCTCGTAAAAGCCTCCACTTTGCAATAATGAGTCCAGAAAGACGAGACGGAAAATGATCACCGAGATTTTACATGATTGAGAACAATCTTTCAGTGCGGTAAAGTCATGTTTCACCACAAGATTTTTTATTTTCCCACTTTCCCATTAACACACTGTACTCCTGATCAGATTCACTGCAACATCTCAGAGAAGTCAGTGAGGTGTGAAGGGATGAGCGGAGCAGCAGGGTTATGGCTGCTCTGTGAATGTGCAGCTATTTTCAATATTTATGTGAATCCTGTATGAAAGGAAAACATACTGCAGCATTATAGGAAAAAAAGTGAAACAATGCTTACATATCTTGGCGGGATGAAGCTCCCGTTCTGCAGACTCCCATAGCTGTCTGTGGTTTGTGCTTCATCCCCATAGTCCAGATCCAGGAGGACCTCTCTGTCTCCCTTCACCAGCTCTGAGCCCTTCCTCAACATGATGAGGAGAATGACAAAAGGTCCTGTGGCTGGACACGTATTGAGCATTCACATTAAAATGTATACCGCAGAAGAAATCTGTGCTTATTACTAAAGTAATTCACAGAAGACAACTACAGACATGCTTTAAAGAAAGAGACTGAAAAGAGAAAAAATGGTGGATATTGTACCTTTCCTGTGGTGAAAATTAGGCTGCTGCTTAAGTCTGCATTTGTAGCAATCTGTGCTTCCCTTGTCCTCTCCCTCTTCTCTATCTCTGCATCCGTCAAGCTCCTCTGCTCCACCGCTTGATAGCTGTGGAATACCGTAATGGACCTAGCATGCAGGCAGCAGCTTGTACTTTGCTGCATTTCAGCAGACAGAATGTACATCAGGACATACAGCACGGCGCACATCCCCACTTCATGAATAATGTAGTAGTCAGTCAGGGGCAGAGAATGGGCGAGTAAAGCCAGAGCTCTCTCTAACACGCTCATTATGCAGGACATAACACGTGTGGGAGAAATCTCCTCTTTGATGTTAATGATTATTCCCTCATCCATACAAGCTGTTCCGCACATTTCATTTAATTTGTTTTGAAACGTACACACACAATTAACATAAATTATTAACACGACTAGCAGGGGAGCTCCACCCATCTAAGCTTTATTTCCTGATCTGCATCATCACAGACACAAGACTAAGGCTGTGTACCCCTTCAAATGCTGTTGGCCAATACCCAAAGATCCTCTAATTTGACAACCTTCACATGTATTAGAATTATAGGTGACATATTTTTTTCTCCAAAGCAGGAAGCTGTAGGGCGAATGGAGAGTGAGGAAAGCACAGCATGGTTTAAACACCAGTTTAAACACCAGTCTCAGAGTGGGCTTTTTAATCCAATGCCTGCGTTACAATTGGGGGCATACAGTTTGAAAGATGTGGGCAGGAAGAGTCTAATGAAAAATGCATGGAGTTGCATTGTGGGAAGGGTAGGATCCAGCGTTTTTGGACTTTTCAGGACTACATTATCAGGATATTCTTTGATTTTGACCATGCTTTTTTTT
>NTHP01000138.1:863238-1043224 GCA_003416845.1 Oplegnathus fasciatus | reverse complement strand
TTTTTTAAATGTCTCTCACGAGTCCCCAAACTAAAATGCTGGAGTAACCCTTTAATACATATTTAAGAGGTGCCAATGTATTCAGTTTATCCTAATATAACATCAAACCCTGCACTGTACAGTGTTTCTTCATGTTCATTGTAACCAGTCTTGGATCACTGTGCTTTGGGTTTGTTTCTGTGAATGAGGGGACTCTACAGACCTGCTTAATAAGCACAATACAACCTCATAGTGATGAGACAGTGACTGGTGTTTTATAATTATCACTTACAAAGGAGCACTAATAATGCTCTTCCTATTTTCCTGGCCAAGGCTTGAAGAACAGCTGAATCATCGGTATGCTGTTAACACACATGCGTTTTGTAGGGTGGACTGAATACTCTTTGGTTAAATTATCTTTGAGGACTTACTCCTGCTTTAGGGCCACGGCTGATACTGACTTCATCTTGTTTTTTTTATTTTTTATTTAATTTCTTCCTCCCTTCTAATGTTTCCTTTGAACCTCCCACAGGGACACAGCCCACGCTATTTCACTTATCATCCATCTCATCGATCTGACAGTGCTTCTCTTCTTTGACTTGATTTTTCTACCCCTTGCTGAGTCATTCTAAACTTTCCATTGAACACGAGTCCACTACACGATGTTTCTAGTGAGAATAGGTCTGGCACCCTCATCACCATTTTCTGTAAGTCAATCAATTTGAAACAGGGTGACATCACTCTGTTCTTGGGTTGTGGTCAGTTCTCTGGATGCTGACTGATCATCTCAGTGCTTGTTTACTTTTTCTAGTCTCGTCCTGAGGTGTCCATAAACTTCAACCTGTATCTTTGACAGTCTGCGTATGCCTCCTGCTGTGCTGTCCTCTTCCTCAATTTCTATTTTTGCAGGGGATCGATGTGCCTTTTCCTCCCTTCCTCTCTAAAGCTCTTGAAGCTCTCTGTCAACCATCAGCCATTATTGCAGCTCTCCTGGAAATAAGGAGTCAAAAACACTTTTCTATAATCCTCTTTGATCCGGTTCTGTATTGTTGTGCGCAGAGAAAACAATGCAGACGGGGAGAAGAGTAAATGGCTCACTGAAACCATGGTAACGGCACAAGTACACCCAAGGTGACATGATTATGCTGCTAAAATAATAAAAATGTATCTGAACAAGACCAGTGGTAACTTGTTGCCTTAGCAACTACAAAAAGATATCTCTTCTGTGTTGGATGTTGTCTTGTCTTCTTTTCGCTATGGACTCATTACAGCTGGTACCGAACATCTTTAGCTGTAATTACTCAACTCAACTATCTTTAAGTGGATCTGTATTATCAATATTTATAAAAAGATCTCACTAATTATTAGAAGCACCCTCTTTGTTTTTGTAAGGTGCCCCAAACTCAAAATGATATGATAATACCCAAAGAAGACAGCTGGTGAGACATATTTGATTTTGCTTCACCATAATTAAGAAAAAGACTTAATAAGAGATGCATTTCAGCATTTTCCACATTACAAAATTAAATGAGAATCACTGGTTTTAAAGGAAAGTCTCAAAATCTCTAGTCAACAAGCCCTTTAGCAAGGCAACTACTGCCCCTAAATGCTGTGGTGGAGCTTCTCACTGGTGAACAGCTGTAGGTAGCTGCAAGTGGGAATATGAGTAATAAAAAGACATAACAGGGTGGTTCTGAAAAAGCACATGGTGTTCAGCAACTGTCCCTTTGATAAATACACAACATGGCTGAAAGCATGTTGACACGTGATCATTACATTCATATGTGATTGTTGAACATCTAATTCCAAAACTATTGGCATTAATACGCTACTATCAGGCTCCTCAGAAGACTTTTCCCCAAAAACGAACACCATTTCTTTACAGACCTTTGTGCACTGAGGTTATAGTCATGTTGAAATAGGAAAGGGCCTCTCCAAACTGTTCCCACAAAGTTGGAAGCACACTGTTGCCTGAAATATGATTGCATGCTGCAGCATTAAAATTTCCCTTAACTGGAGCAAAGGAGCCTTGTCCAAACCGTGAAAAACAGCCACAGACCAATTCACAAATTCACAAAAGTACTCTTGGTCATATGGTGTAAAAGCCAAAATAAGTCTCTAGAAAAGGTTAAGTTTATAAGTTACTCATTACCTACATGTTATGTACAACACCATAGACAGACCACCTTCTTGTTAGTAATAGGTTTAAAGCGGAACTTCATACATGACCTCTGCTGGTGTCTGGGAGGAACTGCAACATTGGCACAACATCTCGACCACTATCTCTCAAAGAGCACAGCATACAACAACGGACGACGCTTATCTGATAATGTCATTTGCTTTTTTGGTTGGAAAACAAGGCTTTCCAGTCCTCATAGCTTAACTGTCTTCCAGCTGTATTGGTTTAAAATGGCAGAGTGTTTCACAACAGCATTGGAGGCTGGAAAGCGAGCTTTAAAGTCAAGTAGGTAATTAGAGTCATGGGCACTAATCAACTACAAATCAACTCCAACCAGACATATTACAGCCAGTATGTTGTTTTTTTGTTTGCAGTTTTTCTGCTGACAACCGACAACAAAAGGTTTTCTTCAACTGTGTAAATGCACAGACAGTTTTCCTAACACACAACTGCTCTCTTACCTGTGAATCTTCTGTCCCTGCTCTAACATGACTGCCCTTGTGTTGTCAAACAGCATTTCACTGGTTTGACCTATAACAGAAGTGTATGTTAAAATCAGAGCTACTGATACGTACAGCAGGAGCCATGGTTTCATTTCAGTTTATTCAGTTATGCTGTCCAATCACAAAGATTTATTTGTACATTCAATACCATTATGAACAGTATAAAATCTTCTGGACATGCATGTCTCTATGTGTAAGTGTACAGTATGTTATACTTGATTAGTGCTCTATTTACAATTCAATAAAACCGCTAAACATAATACAAATATTACATGCAGTATACATTTATGAACAAAATCAAAAAGCATTTTTTTTCACATTGCATCACTTAGAAGATGACATCCATCATTGGCCAGCAATGTCCCACATTCAAAACACTGCTCAAAAAGACTTTAACTTTTTCTTTATATACACTTCATAGGCCACAACTCTGAGCACTTATTTTTTTAGTGATAATCCAACAAACATTTCAAGTAAGTTCAACTATTGCAACTCTACTCTCCCTGGTCAAAAAGTCCTTAAATAATCCACTGGGGGAGAGGATTCTCACAACACAGCCAACCAATCCTTTTTTGGAACCCACTGAAT
Source organism: Oplegnathus fasciatus (assembly GCA_003416845.1). NCBI lineage: Eukaryota > Metazoa > Chordata > Actinopteri > Centrarchiformes > Oplegnathidae > Oplegnathus > Oplegnathus fasciatus. Next base: position 1,039,975 of record NTHP01000138.1, on the reverse strand, counting down.
TATTAAAGGACTTTTACATAAAACCTTTTCCAACATTTAATATTACTTTGCAGCCTTGTCTGTGTGCGCATAATAACTTTATAATGCTGCATGGAACATGGGAGGAACTGAAATAGAAAAGGGGATTTAAAAAATATTGAATTGGACAAAACAGCAGCAATAATAAAAAACACACGGTGAGTCTTAAGGTTTTGGATGTGACGTACCTTTTTCACCTGAGATTAGATTTCTTTGTAAAATAGCAGAAGATGAGTGAGACCAAGTGGCACTTAGAAAAGGCTTAAAGCACTGATTAATGCTGACATGAAAGTAACACAGTGTGACTGAGAAAAACACAGAATTTCATACAAACATACACAAGTGACATGTATAGGGCTGGGTATCATTTGAAGGTTTTTGATACTAGTGCCTACTCAATACCAGAGTTTTGGTAAAAATACCATAAGAGTATTTTCCCAATACATTACTTTGCTGAAAATAATCAAATTTTCTTACAAAAACCTGACTTTTTTAACAGCAAACATGAGGCAATATCTGATCAGAGAATAATTAAATGACAATGAGCAACCATTCTGTGCCAGCATCCAATACGGACACCATTATGTCTGTACTCAGAGAGTATTCAGGTTCGATACCCAGCCCTACATACAACACATATTTTGACCTGACCATGAAAAGAAACCAGAACCACAGCGTAAACTAAGATGATTGTGTTCCAATGCAGTCAGCCAAATTGTACAGTGTAAGGCAACTACAAAAGGGAAATATAGTGCTTCATTTAGTTTAAACGAATTGGCCATTTCGTCCAGTTCAGTCAAGGTTGTCAAAAAGGCTACATTGTCATTGCAAAAGAAATCTCACACTTATTTCCGCCGTACAACGAGAGCAGTTACACACTGTCATCGACAGAGCAGCAGTGCTCTAATCATTGTTAATGTTAAGGACAGATTGTAACACATGCACTACTATCTAGTGAGTATAATTTGTAGGGAAACTAAAAAGGGTGTTTCAGGGTCTTCAAATTTTTATTCTTTCTCCAAGTAAATCTTTAATATTGGATGATATTATGGGCTATTTAAAAGCATTAATCTGCTAAGAACAATGCTACATTTGCTCTAAGTTGAAAGGCTATTTAAGGACTCTATAAACCTCAGTGATCCTACACCACTAAATGTGCAGAAAAGGATGTTTTAATTTAGTGCCAGATCTTACTGTTCAGTACATGCCACCAACCACTGGTGCAAAAAAANNAAAAAAAAAAAAAAGACAAGTCAAGACAACATGTAGCTGTCAGTCAGTAAAGGATTCTTAATCCTCCTTAGTAATTCTTATTCGATACTTACCCACATTAAAGGGGAAGTATACGCCTGCTAATGCAGACACAAAAGTCAATCCCATTAAAATGTCGCCACTCAATTGAATAATTTAGTAACAATTGTTCCCACTTCCTCTAAAATGGAAATAAAACAGCACATCATGATATTAACACAAAACCACAACTGGTACCATTAAAAAAAGACTAACAATGTGCAAGTCTGCATGGAAGCCTCCACTCGTATCTACGGAGTGGAGAAAAAGGCAAGTCTGTTGCATTTCCTGATGTTTTTTATCTGAGTGACAACATTTAAGTTGGTAAAGCGATATCTCAGATAGACGACACAAGCATGAGCACGTCATTTAACAGTGCAAGTGTTAAATTTCAGATAGGGTTCATATTGAGATTCATATTGAGACATTCTCTCAAGCTGAATATCAGACACACACACAACATCAGTGATTATGCGTTGATATTGTACAGCGCTGTACATTTGCTCTATAATTGTACCACAGTTAGGGTTCAGTAGAACATCTAGTAACTGTTAGTAAGCAAAGAGTGACTTTGAGTCGTGCTAGCAGAGAGCGTTACAGATTTTTGTGTGTGTGTGCGCAAGGCAAGGAGTGTGAACTTTTCCACGTCGCAAACAAGCAGCAACTGCCCCCTTTCATATATGGCTTTCTTGATATACATCAGAAGGAGCATACAGATTTTTTTTTTTTTTAAAGAAAACAATAAATTTCACTGTGCAGGGAAGCTGCTGGTAATGAGTCCTTGTCTTCCTCCTCACTCAGCTTCCTCAATGTACTTAACATGTGTTTTATAATTTTCAGTGCTGTCTACATCTCAAAGTCAAGGCTTCGAAGACGAAATCTGTAAGTCAGTGTTCATTTTAAGGTGGATTCTCTTCTGAAGAAAACTTTTACTTTGCGGAGGCAAAATTCTCAAACTCAATTCAGCAGGATATATTTGAATGCACAATGTACTGAAGATTAGTTTTCCCATGATACAACTACTGTATGTGCGTTGACATTTGTCCATCACAATATCATCAGTATTTCCTACAGAGCTTTTTCCATACGGAGAGTACAAAATACCAAACTTTTCCTTGATTCAGCATATTTGTTCTGCATTGCTGCTATTCCTGTAGAACCTCTAATAAAGGAATTATGGCAATGTATTACCAGGATCAAATAAAATCTGTTGTAATGTTCTGTTGGAGGCTCGTTCATATCATTTCATTTCAAGCGAGAATGTCTTACTGTTGCATCACTGCAATGTGCCATATGCATTACTACTTCTGCAGGACGTTTCTCTGACAAACAGTTCATCAGTGAATCAGAGGTGCATCACAAGCTTACGCTGTAGTACAACAACCAATAACCACGTCTGATTGGTTTGTATCAGTCTTTCGGCTTAGAACAGTTGCAGTGACACAGACTGTAATGCCAGAGTTAAATCTATCTATCATCCTAGAACTATATCAGTCTGTCTCAGTGGCTACCAACAGGTGTATGTGTGCATGTGTGTGTCTGTCAGCACCAGGGTTCACGCTGGGCTCTGCCTCGGGCCAGACTGTCTGCTCTCTGCCAGGCACTATTCATCAGGGCGAGGGCCTCACCACAACGCTTCTGCACAGACGGATCCAACACTTCTCTGTGGGGAAGGTCAACCTGTGTATAGTGACGATATACATGAGGGTTCAACCAGACGGACGGCTAGTGGCAGCACTTGTTGGATTTAAGATCTTGAATGCTGATATTTTGGGACAACAGGTATTGCAATATTACTGATTTTTATCCCCTTAAACCACTGATAATGACATTTTATCTTCCCACCTGGAAAATGGCCTTCCATGTGTTGTCTAACACCTCCAGCAGTCGATCTCTCTCTTCACAGCCGCTGAAGTACAACACCCATGGAGGAAGGAACTGGGTCCGATCGGCTGCAAACTCCTACAGAGGGAGAAAGAGGGAAAAAGTGAAGTGAAGGCTTACATTAAAGGTCCTAAACACAAGAGAATACCAGCACTAAATACTGGTATACTGGTATATATGGTATACTGTCAAATTAATTATTTATACCTGTAGATACACAGAGTAAAATCAAAATAGAACTCATGCTAATTAATTTAACTAATTAATTTCCTCTTGCTCTGTCTGTGTGGATGTGTGCGTGTGCAAAACAAACAGTTACAGTGGGATATATGTAAACCTAAAGATGCTACCAGCATTTTAGTTATGGATTAGGAAACCATATTTCTGAAGCTGTAACAAGAGCAGTAAAACAGTCACTTACAACGACACAGTACTCCTTGTCGGCCTCCAGGCTGACAGCAGTGACGTCAGAGATATCAGCGCTACCCAGCGAACGGAAGAAACTGGTCTGACAGTCCTGATGGCAAGTTAGCAGCTTCCTGTCTGTCATCACCAGGCAACATGGGATACATGGAGTGGGAGCCACGCCCTGAGGGATGACCTGCAGGTAAGGCGGTTGAAGTTTAATTATACCTTGCTTATATGCTCATATGAATGGGGCTTACATTAATCCACATTGACCTTTTGCATAAGAAAACTTGTACAAACAAAAACCTGTTTCCAACTTGACTGCTGAGTTCCCCCACTTAAGTTTAAATCGAACGCAACAATGTGTGGGATATCACAATGAGTGTGTTGTGTGATATTATCACAAGAACAAGTGCTATGTTTGTTCTAATTTAGCATGCTTTAATTATTTTTGTTGGGCGTAAATGTACACCGACAGTACTGACACATGCACATGTGTATTTAGTCTCACTGCATGTACATAGTTAAATAGTTTTAGTTTGAAAATGTTTTTCCGGACTGTGTAAACCTTCTGTGTACTAATGAACGGACAGACTGTGTGACACCCATTATTGTCCCCTTGCATCCATTAAAACGTTAAGATACGTGCAGTATTAGAATTGTAAAACAAATGTTTGCTAAACACATGGTGTATGAACTATACGACTACTCACCCCTTTGGAGACGGACTGGCAGAGCAGCTGCATCCAGTCAGCCATGTCCTGCTCATTGTTGGCGCTGAGCTCCAGTGGAGGCCGCTCTGTCAGGATGACTTGGAAGGCATGGGGACGCTCTGTGCTGTTTGAGCGGCGGCAGCCTCCACAGTGTTCTCCTCTGTTGAGAAATGAGGGGGAATAAAGAGCATGAAAATATATCAGCAAACATGAATTGAAGTATTGAGTAAAGGCCTTCACAGTCCAATCTAATAGGCCTTTATCACTGAAGACAAAGATTTTGACATGTCACGTAAGGAAAAGCACAGGAGTAAATTATACAATGAACGGCTGAATTCCATTTAGCTGCTTCAGTTTCGGGGTTCTGGTATTGTGCATGCTTGAGTGAACGGAGCCATCGTTTATGTTTTTAGTGCTTTTCTTACTATGACAAGCCAAAATGTCTGCTGTGAAAAGGGACCATCTTTCAGCCAGTAGAAGCTTACCCCATAGTGACTGACAGCAGAGGTGCCACATCAGTTCTTTCTGCATACAGGTATAGAATTCCATTGCTGTAAGAAAAGAGCACAACTATTTATATTCACCTAACAGGAACTAATAACAGAAGTGAGGCTTTTAGGTTCTTAGCCCTTTTTCTTAAAAAGGTGCCACAAAAACAAATCATTAACATTAACAATTTTAACATATTACTGTTACTAGTATAATGGGCAAGATCATTGCCAAAATTAGACAGTCTCTACCCTGTGTTTTATGTCATACATTGTGTCTCTGGACAGAATAGCCGGAGACCTGCTGGACTGCTTTGCTCTACACACGAAACAGAGCTCAGGCTTTCAGTATGTATGGAGTAGCATGTGGTATGTAGCTGTGTGTTGTTGTATGTATGTTGAAAGAGGTGAAAGGCCAAAGGAAATATCACTTCCAATATGTTTGGCATTTTTCACTAAAGCAAAAGTGTGAAGTTGGGAAGTATGTACTGTACTGGGGATTATGGTAAATGTGATGAAAATTAGATGCACTCCAGATTACTATATATATGGTGTCAGTTTTAAATACAATGAACATACAGTGGGAAATTACATGAATGCTTATCAGTGTATTTGTGAAGGAAAGAGACCTCAACATATTGTGCATTAACAAGGTGGGAAGGTTAATGTCAGAAGTACAGTATGTACTGTGGAGTCCAGCCAATGTATCCTCAAAGGAACATCTTGATACCAGCTGAAAGGGGTAACGATGTGTACGCCCTGCCCATACCTGAGGACAAGGTAGCAGCTTTTCCACAGCTCTTTGCCCAGGTAGGTGGTTCCAGCCCGGTACTGCAGAGTCCCCTCCTTGGTGCTGGAAAGCATTCCAAACCTTGGTGGGGCACCCTGGGGTGACAAATTCATGTCCAAAGGATCCTCCCAATGGACCAGTGAATACAGTTGGATAGACACTTCAGATACCTGGAGAAACAGGCAAGCATTAGTTTAGAAGTCACAAGTTATCCATTCACCTTCTTGGTGGATGAAAAGGTAGACATTATCAAAAGGACCATAGTAATGTTTTGCATGGTTTACCTCAAATCATGTAGATTTATATTACTGCTAACCACTTTCCGAAGCATATTTTGTCGTTTTAGATTCTGAATTGTGTAATTTTCTACTTTCCAGGCAGCCTTGAGTTAGGTATTTATCACAGTGAACATCATGTTTGATGTTGCATGAGGATGCAGTCTGCACTGCATTACTATGCAATTTTCATATATTCTTTGTTATATCATTTTTACTGGCCTTGGATATCAAATGCATCTACAAAATCAAATGCTGCACACTTGTTAGTGTCACAGTTTGACACACCCTAGCTATGAGTTGTGATAAATTTCTTGTGTTAAAGATTTTCCAAAAAGTTTATTTTCTAGCACATTCAAAGGTTGGAATACTCTGAACCGGCAAAAATAACTTTAAAGCCCTGAATAAGACAAGATTGTGTAATTTTGTCTTATGATTAATGCTTGATGACTTACATGTATGTCAGTTTTTTTCTCTGGAAAGACCAGAAATGAAATGAAGAGCTACTACAGCATATGTGAAGTTTAACATGTCTTTACCTCGCAGTGAGATTCCTGAGAGACAAACTTAGTGAGAGCCAGTTTTTCCATGGTAGCATCAGTCAGAACAGAGGGGTAAGGAGGCTCACGACAACCCTTCACCATGGCTGACTTGAGAACAGACAAGAACCAGCTGTAAGTGAAGAAGGATGGATTGGATAAGGTCAGAGGAGACACTAACAATCATCCATTTTGTCATATGTTCCATATGTCGCAAAGGCAATATTCCTGACACGTATATACATGAGTAGTTGAGATTTTGGAGGTGTGCATGCTGACTCTTTGCACAGGGACACAAAGGCGGTTGTGCATAGCTCACAAAGTTGGTGGAAATTAATGTTGGAAACCTTTGAATATTTGAGGTGCTTGTATCTGATCCAGTAGAAACATGAGGTACAGATATACAGGTACACTCACAAAGTCAGAGAGGCATCAGCTGTGTCCAACAGGAATTTTCTTCGTCTGTTGGTGCAAACAACTGTCACGGTCTGTTGGTCAAGACCCACCTGAAGGAAAACAGCATTACAAGCAATATGAGACAAAAAAACGGACTTTGTGCTCCACTACCCTTGCTGTCACATCATGCTTGAGTCTACATGGTTCATAAATATGTCATTAACTCTACATGGATTACACTGATGACCATGTAGACTGCAGCTTCAGCCATGATGTGACAGTAAGGGCAATGGAGCACTGCACAACAAAAACATACCACCCTATTAACTCATACAAGTATTGTAACATCAAGGAACTTTAAAAGATCCCTTAGATGGCAGCAAGAAGACAACACGAAGGGTTTGTAAAAACACGTCTGTAAAGTAACAGCAGCCAAAGTCGCAGACAAATGAGAGAAAATGACAAACCCTTGTTGTGCAGGACACTTACTGAAAGATAGTCCAGCTCATTATAAGAAACAGCCTCTTCTACTGTGTAGGGCTTCTCTGCTGCACCTGTGGGGAAAAACAAAAGTACAACCCAAGACATACAGTGAGCCGATGGTAATGTAATGTATTTTCTTCCTACAGAATGACCTTATTGAAATGTGATCCCCACTTCCTAGAACATTGTGTACATCTTATGGGACAATTACATTGGTAGAAAATCACAGATTTGCAGGGATCTTTCAGAAAAANGCTTACCAAATAAAGCATGCTGGGTTTTTAGCCGCTTACCCTTCCTAAGCAGGTAGATGTAACAGTCAGTCAGCAGCAGGTAAAGGGGCTGCAGGTCCCCCTCCATATGGCCTGTACTCATTCTCAACATCTGAAAACACGAAGATAAATTCTGTCAAGTGTCGGCAACCTCCATATTCATCTGTCTCAAACTCACTAGTGACGGCTTCTGGCAACTGGACAGCACTGTAGCACAGTGTGCTACAAATATAGCAGATTACAGACTATATAGACTGTTATTTTGTAGACATACAGTCCATCTCCAGCTGTTTGTTTTCATAATTTAATCACAAACCAGTGCAATCTTTATTCACATGATAAATTAAATAATTTTAGAAGCTAATGTGAAAATGTATTAAATTTACTATTTTTGTTTGTACACTGTGAAAAAGTGTATTTTTTTCCCCAAATCACCTGATACCAGACATAAATGACCACAGCCTGAGTTAAAACAGTTAAAAGGAAATTGGCACACTGAGCCTTGCAAAACTTCCACTCAGCAACAGTCTCAGACCAATATTTTTTTCAAAATGGGCCTGTTGCGGTTACGTTACAGTTGAGCCATTTGACAAATACTTAGCACATATATTCACATTTTCTCCAAAGAGTGTAACCTCTTTCAAAATGAATAAAGAATGACTCCCTCTGTCTTTACCTTGAAGAGCTGCTCCTCATTCTCTCTGAAGACATGAATCATGAGAAGAAGCAAGTGATTGTTGTCCACCCTGAAATATGAATAGTGAAGAACATTAGACACACTTTAAACAACATTACAACACACAACTAATTTTGTAGAAACTCCTTACTTAAACTCCGCAGGATGAGAAATTTCAGAGGGACTAAGCTTCTCCTCTTGAGTTTGTTCTGCTTCCTCAGTAAATGTGTTCTTGTCTGGTTCCTCTCCTTCTTCAGTGTCTTCCTCCCCTGTCTTCAAGTCGGGCTCCTGTCCTGCTGGCGCTTTTGCCTCTCCTTCATCTTCATGGCCACCTGAAAGAGTCTGCGACTGGCGATGCTCTGTAGAGTCATAGTGGCCACCACCCGTGGGAGTAGAGTCTGGACTGAAGGGGGTAAAGCAGCATAAGTCTGTGGGCGCAGGAGAGGCCTGCAGGAAGTTTGTGGCCAGAGGGGAGAGAGACGTCTCTCCGGGGGCTGGGTCAGGTGGCTCACCGCCTGAATCCTCCCGAAAGGGCTGCTGTGAAGGAGGCTCGGGGCCCTGGTCACAGCCATCACTGTTTTTCTCCTCACCCTCCTCTGGTTGCTCCCAGGCCTCCTCCCTATCCAGAGCCCCGTTGAGCCGATCCATGACATCACGGAGGGGTTGGCCCACGGTGTCCATGGAGGTGTCCGTCATCTCTGGGAGCCGTAGGAGGCCTTCTACTCCGTGCTCATCTCCTTCCTCCACAACCTCTGATCCCACCCTGCTTCTTCTCAACTCTGCTTCAGCATCCAGCTGAATTACAGTGTAGTTTAATGAATCCACATCCTCCGAGGCCAGGAGGTTGTTGTCCATTTCCATGTGCTCGGAGGAGATAGAGTTATGGATGCTGCTGCTGGAATCTGTGGAGCCCTTCCCTCTTCGCTTCTTGGCTGGTTTCCTTCGTCTGGCCATCCTGGAAGACCAGAGTGGTTAGCTGTGGTTCCTCCCTTCTAATACAATTTGATTATCTATGCTGTTAGAATGTGAGCCTACAAGCCGGAAACTGAAGTCGCAGCTACTGTACCTGATGACCTCCAGCTCATTGCAGGTGCTCTCCAGGTCATCTCCAGTGGTGGTGGAGTTGTGGCGGCTGGCCACATGAACTGGCGTGACGTCGGCTGAGGTGTTGGTGGTGTTGGTGTCCGAGTCTTCATTGAAGGGGTTGTGTCTGGATGTGGGGCTGTGTGGAGAATGAGTCGCTACCTTCACCTTGACCGTGCCGGAAGAAAGGACCATTGTGTCACTGATAACAGTCTGGGGATCAGAGCCGCTGGATCGCGGGCAGCTGGCCTGGTCGGTCAGGTCACCCTCTAACATGAAAAGCAACACCAGGACACCAAGAGTTAATATAAACGTAGCTGTCACCCATATTTAGTTCTAAATATATATATACACAGTATATAAGAAATACACAGAATTTTTGGCACTGTCTCGCCAGTAAGTTGAGTGATAAGGATGGAAATCAAAGTTTTAGCATAGAAAGTTTTAGACCAGAGTTGTTCCTATTCAGACACATTCTGGGTGTTTTTTTTTGTTTTGTTTATGTTTTCATCACCAATGGTAAGTTGACTACCGAGACAATTTCACAAAAACGTTGTGTATTTCTTCATCAGCGATGCACAGAAACAAATGTTAGGTGCTGCGGTGTTCTTTATAGTTTTTTGGCAGGGTCAGAGAGGCACAAAACGCGATGCGCAAGACATCAAGTAGGTACGCAGGCAGCAGCTGTCTTTGCACAGGCACAGGCCTAGGTCAAGCATTACTTCTGCAGATAGAGATGGGGCCGTACTAAACAAATATTGAAATAATATCATTTGCAGAAATCAGCATTTTTTCCACTTATAATGAATGGACTGACCAAACTATGGCATAGACCAAATCACTGGAGTGTCTGTCTGACATCATTTAAAAAAGCATTGCCCAATTTCTAAGATGCTGTTTCCACTAACTACTTTTATTAACAGCTATGTGTTCATCAAGACTACAAAAAAATAATAGGATTTTAAACATACAATGGTTAAAATCCTTTAATCCTTTAAAATCCTTTAACTATTGTATGTTTTGATCCATGACAAACATGCTAATTAAAATTTAGACCATGAAATGAATAGTCAACAATGTGCATATTCCATGTGCATATAGCATCTTACTGCAAAAAGATGCTGTAGTAATACACAGCAATTTGCACTCTATGATCTTTAGCAGCTATTCTTGATTGTTACCTCACACTACAGCTGAGCTGAACCTAGGCCAGTGCCACATATCACACAGGAAGAGAAGACATTACAAAAAACGATACACCAGACAAACAGATAACACAATGTAATGGAGACAGACTGGACAAGGTGAGTACCAGTTACATCAGGCATTTATCTCGCTGTGGTAAATAATAAGGCAGAGTGAGCATTAGGATCATTCCCCGGATGAGCAACACATGCAGAACATGACAGATAACAGTTTCACGTACCCACCCGACACTGAATTCCCAAGTGAACCAAAGAGCTTCTTCCCAAACTTACCAGTCAACTTATTGTGTTTGATGACCCCTTGTGTTTTTTTTCATTCCCTTTTTTCTTAATTTAACTCATAAAATTATTATTAAGATAAGCTTTACTAAAATGTCTGTTTTACTGGAAATGAAAATACTAATGCGTGGCAAAAGAAGGCTTTCAGTTAGATCAACTGACTGGTCAACGTAGAGGTTTGTGTGTACAATAATAAATAATGAATAATAAAATCCAGTTACACCGTAATCATGGTGATATGCCACATAACTTAATTTATATTACTGGCTAAAAAAAGTCATGTGCCACACAGCTTTAGATCCAAGTCCACATGCCTTCCAACTCAATCCATTCCCCAAAACCGAAGCAGTTTTACCCATGTCCCTTTGATCATGCTTGTTTTCATGTCCTCCGTTCAGCAGTCTTTTGCACCAGCTAGCTGTATTTTACATTTTAACATGTCTAATTACTGGCTAGAGTACCCAGCATGCATTAAGCACAAACTGTGGGATGGCCATGCCAGATAGGAGGGAGGGATGGAGGGAGGGGTGGAAAGGCGGGAAGGGGAGGGGTTGACCAATGTCCCACCTTCCCAGTCTGCACTTGGCAATGACTGCAACACGGGGAAGATGTCACCGAAATCATAATCTAAAAAAAGGAGGGATAACATTCAACATTAGAAAGAGATGGAGTGGAGACAGGAGAGAGGAGATTGAGACAATGGCAGAGAAACAGAAAAATAACATGACATATGGTATAAGAAATAACAGAATCGATGGGGAAAGTGGGAACTGAAACAGGGAAACTGACTCAGTACTTTGTGGAGAGTGACGGGGAAAGCATTCACGGAGCGCTGCAATCGCCCCAATGAGAACATTCTGTAACCATCAGCCTCTGCACGCCAAGTGATCCATTTGATAAAATGCACTTTGGTAACTGTGAGTCACAACATGCCATTAGCTTGACATCACTGTATGAATTTGAGCCAAAGCATATGAGTGTGTACTTGCACTCCAGCGGGGCCTGATCAAATCATAAACCCGAAAGGCTGCCATTCAGCAAGAGAGTCACGTCTCAATTAGTCTACATAAAAGTAAGTGTCCGGATTAGAGGCATTTCAAGACACAGCAGCACACAGAACTGACACTCGATATTTGATGGGGCAAACTGAAAGGGGAGCGACACTGACTGACCAATGATGATTCAGAATTTAAGGCCAGCATGAGTCCAAATGATTGTCAAACCAGTTAATCTAACTGTGTGTCCCTCATCTAAAGTTAGACAATCACTGGTGATAAAGTGAAGCAAGGGATCAAAAAAAATAGGGGTTAAAGAAAACTAGTGCTGCTTACTAAGAATGTACCGAGTCGATTGAGGCCGAGCCGGGCATAATTTAATGGATCAGTATTGGCTAAAATAAAGCCGATCAAAATCAGATCCTTTCTTTACTGAGCTCTACAGTGTTTGGTCCACCTCAGCCTGTTAGTGTTTCAGCGCGCTGCTCTCCTTAATGTCAGCTGGGCTCGACACTGAAACACTTTGCTTCATATTCGAGTGAAATTCAGAGTGTGTGAATGTGAAAAATAATTTGGTCACACCGGTGATTGACTCTATCCTGACACCCGGGTTGGCAAAATACACATAGAAATTCACTAACCTCCGACGGTGACAAATCTGTTATCTCTCCTCCCTTATCAGCAGCACGAAACATGTTTAATTAACATAAGTAAATATAAGTATCGGATTGGACTGTATCATCAAATACCAAATATTAAAAGGACTTGGATCGGGATTGGGGCCAAAAAGCTTGATTGGGACATCCACACTGCTTACCTTCACTGGAGGGGGCTATGGCACTGTCATCCCACTCCAGGTTGGTGGAGGTGAGGGAGGTGAAGGAGTGCAGGGACAAGCTGTCTGAGCTGGGCAGCCTTTCCTCAAAGTCCAGCAGGTTCTGGGGTTTGTAGTATTCTGGCATGTAGGGAGCCACGTCCAGATAGGGCACATCCTGAACCAGCAGGACCCAAAAGAAACGTTAGAGACACGCTGCTAACATTTAGGAGCTGAATTTCTATTAATATTCTCAGTAAATATATGCTAACCAGCTCCAGATCAAAGCGAATGAACTCCAGGCCAGACACCAGCGTGAGGAAGAGCGTGAGGTGGTCATGACTGCAGACCAGTGCGTTCCTAGCGCAGAAGAAAATCAGTTAGCTTCATGTGAGTGACAGACATTTACATACCTGAAAAATACAATAATGTATCAATTTGTTCTCCAGCATAACAACAGAAAATAATTCCAGAAATGCAACAAAACGTCTTCAGATCTGATTCAGATCAGGGATATTGGATCACTTACTTGAAATAATACTTCTGCAGTAATCCTTGGTTCTCCTGGAAGAGGCGTAGATAGCTCTCTAAAGAGCTCTCACTCAATGCCAGATATAACCATGCACGGCCTACACAGAAAAGAGAAGAGTTATTTTCTATGCATATAACCCTTTGAATGATGAATGATGCTCCCTCGTCCCCCAAGTGCTGTATGTGTGAGTGTGTTTGACTGTGTGAGAGAGATGTCTCACTTCGACCAAGGTTGGTGGCTATGTGCTGAAGTTCATCTATCTGACGGACAGCCTCTCTCCTGGTGAAGTGAAGGACCAGGACCCAGTAGCCCGAGGAGATGTCCTGCAGCCTGCAATGGAGAAAATACTCAATAATATCACAAGCATGAGGCCAAAAGGGGCAAGGGGAGTAGAGTGATGGCACAAGGACTACATTTTCACAGAAATTTAACAGTAATATACTATGAAGAATCACCATCTATATCAATTATTTGTGGCTTGAATCTAAAAGCTGTCAAAATTGCCCAGAAGTGTATGTTGTGACAGTTAATGTGGAGGGAAAATACAAGAATAAAAGGATTCCTAACAGCAATTTTTGCATGACGAATAAAAAAAAAATTGATTGCTATTTGCACTATGCACCTGTCCTCTTTCCAGCGAGCAATTTACTTCCAGTAAGACTCTTACCCATACAACAGAGCATGGTCCAGGTGTTCACAGAGGCGCTGCAGGACCCGGTCATGATTTCGGATAGCTGGAGTCTCATCTTCACAGGCCGCAAAGTAACTCTGCAACTGTAGAGAGACAGGGTTTCTCTGCTGTTTGTTTCGCTGGGGAAAGGGAAATTTTAACTCCAACTCTAGTTTCAACTGTATTTGAAAAGTTATCATAAAGGACAGACCCATTAGGACTGGCTGGCTTAGGTGCACGGATCTGGAGAGGAATGTTTTTATTATTTATGCTGCATATTCCTGAAACCTGCACGGAGTAATACTTTGTTGGCAACTTAGGCTACTATTTGTGCGGGGCACACAGTGCGGTGAGTCGCTCTCAGAGGAAGTTGGTGAAAGAGATGTCAAAAGCATGCAAAACTGGCAATTATGAAATTGCTTGTATGGTCGTGATGACTTTCTAAACTGAAGAAGTCGCACTGTTTTGGTTCTGTACTCCAGCACACTGAACTTGAAATATAACAATAACTACAGCATGAGCGCTTAATGGTGTTCACATCAACATGGGGTGAACACTGTAGGAATTGTTTTTATGCATGATCCCCAAGGTTTAGGACCGTGCAGCAGGACAATGATCCGACAGTGCAACATGTAGTCAAAGCAACCAAGGAATTTAGTGCCAAGCAGTGGAATATTCCTGATCTTAATCCAACTGAAAATGTGTTTTACTGCTGTGATTCCAGTGTGCAGGTAGTCCTTGTATGGCAATTTCACTGCTGAAGACCACACTGAAGACAAGAAACCCATGAAACAAGCAGTAAGTGAAGCAGGCTGCAGCACAGGTCTGACAGAGCATCACCGGGGAGGATACCAAGTTCCTCCTGACTTAAGCCAGTCATAGGATATGGTTGTAAAAGGATATAAAATATTTTTGGCCCCCTCAAATGGGGGGGACTATGGATTACAAGGGCTACAATTCCTACATTGTTCATCAGATCTGGGTGCCATTAATGATCAAAGGTGCCACTTTTATCTGTATAGTCATTGTTGCATTTCAAATCTATTGTGCTGGCATACGGAGCAAAATGCACAGCATCTTATAGGACTGGAATAATTTACCAAAATTCTACACTTCTACAGACACTTACAAAGCACAGTGTTAGATGCAGGCAGCTCTACTGAAAGATACTGTTTGTTCATGAAGATGATGCTAAGTGTGTTTCACTGTGGTCCTCCTGCAGTGACCTGCAGAACCCTCTTGAACTTAAACCTAATGTAGAGTGTTGAAACCCTGAGGCATGACCAACCCAAGAGTATCCACGAATAACTTTGAGTATTGCAACCAAAAGAAAGAGAATTTGTATCCTGTGACTGTCTCCACATGACTAAGCAATGTTTGTCTGAGGTAAACACTGTATACTTTCTTAGAAGCTTGAGGCAAACCATTTCATAAGCACTTTTATGGTCCTTATGCAGTCATCACAATAAAAAGAGATGAAAGGGTAAATGGACTACAAACTTCTTAGACAAAAGTAAGACACAGTACCGGGGTCATTAAACACACCAAGATGGGGCTTTCAAATGCAATCTGGTGGGCTCGTAATAGGACATAACTGAGACAGAGACATATGAGAAAGCAAACTGCAAAATAAAAACTCAAATGCAAATGGTTTTGGTAAGTGAATGTAGAAAACATGCAAGGAGAGGAGGAAGAAGATGTAATGCTGTGTGTCAGGTTATGAGGCAGGTAGTCTCACAACACCAGGTATAGCTGGACATCAAATCTACAATATTTCATAACTTGAATGGAAATTTGGAGCAAATATGTTGTAAATATGTGTCTGGGGTTTGGTTCCAGGTGTGTTTACAACACATGCGGCAGCGAGCAAACACGGGGGCTTGGTGCCACTATTGTTCACCATGGTCAAAAACAGAAACAATAATATGACAACAGAAAGCTGGAGCTGTAAGACATAAAGGTGAATTGAGAAATTACAGAGAATAGTTTATACGTTATTTGATTACATCAGTAAGGGCAAGGCCCTTCCATGACAGTGAGCTGGTAATGTCCCCCCGACTTGAAAGTTGCCCTCTTTGGCCGACAAAAGATGACCTAATGTTAGCTTCAGTAATTCAAGCATGTGAAAATAACTCAATCCCGACAATATTCAAGCGTGCTGACCGGCAGGGCTTACCTTCTTGACAGACAGGGAGATGTTTTCCAATATGCGATCCTTTACTTTCAGTTGATCCATCACTGGTCTGTTGGCAGCTTACAGCAGGCTGTCAGCTGACTCCCAAAGCAGAGGTCTTGTTTTTGCTAATGCTAACGCCGCCCGCCTTAGCTAGCTAACATTATCTTGCCCTCCGATGCGTTTGGCAGCCAAAATAACGACACAGCTTTGACTGTCAACTGTACACATTGAATTTGACAGCAGCGCTAGTTCACAACCATTATGTTAAAGCCCAGCAAGCGGCGTGATAACCTCTGTCAACGGATCCGGTTAGCCAAGTAGTGTTCGCCTAGCTTCGCGTTAGCTGTAGCCACTTGACTTTTTTTTTCAAACGGCAGACTCAGGCTGGGGGAGGCGAGCAAGTTTCACAGTCTGACCGTGGGTAACTTTCAGCTGCACTTGTGCCCATCATACTCTCCGTCTCACCGCTCTGGTTGGCTATTGTGAACTACTACAAGCTACCCTTTGCGTATCTATACAGCTACTCATATCAAAGTGAAGGGTGCTCAGGTTACTTTTTGTGCTACTGACCCACCAAACTGTTCACTGAACTCCCACCGTCAGTGGGTTACGTCACCTCAGCCTCAATACGCTTCATTAACGCGTGGGGGGACTAGAGGCTTGTTTCACAATTAGAAGTGTTTTTTGCTCCGCTTTGTGCAAAAATACATCATAAAATTGAATCATCAGAACAAACTCTTGAATTCGGCTTGCAAGGTTAAACTTACTCATAAATAAATCAGCGTTTTGAATGTCCTCGTTCAGAGGGGCTGCATGCATCCTGGCGGATCATGGACCGTTCACTGGCACTGCAAGGTAGGTAAGGCTTATTGCAAATGAGCGGTACTTTATCAAAACTCGTGACAGGCCTTAGTCAAGTCATGTTGTGCACTTTCCGCTTTTTGCAAAGCAGCTGCACATTTAAATGATATTTTTAGAACTGAGTTTGGCGTGAACACTCTCCATACGGTTCCAGGACAGGACTACAACCAACACCACAATTATGTCACAGAAAGGACAAGAATTTATACAGAGTGGAATGTCAGAATTTTATTGTTAAGATGACTCCAAATTTTTTGGGAAACACATTAAAGTCTTATCAAATACATATGAACAGTTGGCATATTCAGTGCATGTAGTTACCACAATAACCTTTCCTGACTGAGAAAATGTGGATCAAATTTTAATATGGATTTCTTTCATGTTCCAAGGCAAGTGCTCTACTTAGGAGATAATTTTATCAAATGTAAAGCAGCTTTATACAAACGCTGACTGACTTCAGAACATTTACAGGCCTTTGAGTGATTTCAAAGTACAAAAAAACAACACAAAAAACCCCCAACCACTGCACTGTATTACAGTCAGCACCCCTTTTGGCCTCCAGACCCCGATTATTTGAGTGCCCCAATAACCGAACAGAAACTGTATTTTTTACGTAGGACTGCAGTCCAAGTCCCTGCGTGAAGATTCAAGTCATCGACACATTCAATTTCAACTCTTCACACCATGAGTTCAATTCTATGAGCTTGTTATCCCTTCCCTGTAGTTTCTCCGCATTAGTCTGACTTCTCCTTCTCTTTCATGTGCAGGAAGACTATGCTGAAGACAAAGAGTCCTGCCATCATGGAGAAGACGCTGGCGTAGTATGGGTAGGCTGAGGGGATGAAGCGCTCATACTGAGTGTGCTGCAGGGGACGGACCGATACCTGTGATAAAGAAACAGAATAGTAGAAGTTAGACTTACATTAGAGCATGGTTGGTAAATGCATTGTAAGTAAGAGGAACCTCTTCCAAGCCACATTATTTAGAAAGTAAACTTTTTTAAAAATACACCAAAGTTTGGACTGTCTTACTGGTACTCCCTGGAATACCTCATTAGATATTACGGACAATGTTTTTTACATCCATTTCCATTAGTTACAAAGGTAAATAGACTCTAAATGATTCAATCTCCAGTGTTTCTGTCCTTACATTTGCATTTCCATGCATGGGGATCTCCATACAGCAACCATACCCGTATTTTGATTAGGGTATGCGCACATGAAATACACCTTCTCATTAACTTGCCTGGGTGGAGGAGTAGAGATGTGTGTATCCCAGTCGGTTGTAGTCCACCTTGAACTGGAAGACTCCGTACACATCAGGCAGCTTGAACTGGACGCTATATTTACCTCCTGGAAGAGAGACGACACAGCATTTATAGTGGATACAGTTCACTATACTATACAGCTCAAACTCCCAAATCACAAGGATACAATACATTTAGGTTGTAAGCATTCATTTAAATGAATTAATCAATATTGCATATGTTTTATAACCACAGCAACATACCATTTTTCTTGAGATAAGTCCTGACGAAGGGATCGATCCTCACAAACTCAAGCTGAATATCATCTCCGTCGAAGGGAATCCAGCGGCCCTCGGACAACATCTCAATGACAATGCTGTACTCCTGCGCGGGAAAGTTTTACACTGATTGAGATTTACACGTAAAAATACACAGCTTCTCATTCAGGCTATGACAAACATCTTCAGAGTGATGATTGTTCACATAGGTCACTTTTCAACTCACCACAAGGTCGGTGATTGTGTATGCTGCAGGGGGAGTGGTCTCTCCAACAGGGTGATGGGTGACAGCTCCCACCCTGAGGACTCCGGCCTCCTTGAACACCCAGCGGGACAGAGCCTCGGCCAGCTCCATGTTTCCAGTCTGCTCGTGCCTAACAAAGACCATGACAAGAAGAGGAGTGTGTCAACCACAGGAGACTGAGAACTGAACAATACTCAGTTTTTATGAAAATAAAATGTACTTTAGTCCAATGAAAGTTGTCCACCTCTGATGGGATCAATATCTGACTGTTTGTCAGTAGGAGGATAAGAGTACATTTACACACTGCACATTTGGAGCAGTTTAAAATAATTCTGAAACTTTGGTTTTATCTGGGCAGGTTCTGTTTGAACATTTTAAAATACTGCCAAATATCAAAAAGAGTTGGCCAAATCCTGTATACCAACCACGACAGCACTAATAAATGCTCACATTACATGTTAACTACATGGGTTTTAAATCTAATACCTTAATACTTCCTCAAAGACAATGTAAGACTACTTTCCTTCTACAAATTGGCTTGATGAGTTAAAAAAATGAAGTATGCACAACTTTGGACATTTCTCACCAGGGAGAAGTGTATGCAATGTGCAGAGCTGCAGGTTTAAGGCAACCTTCAGGGGCTTACAAGACACTGAACTGTAAGCATATCAAGACTCTGTAAGGACTTGCAAACGCCTGCATTCAACATGGTTGAGTAGCAGCAGAATATATGTTCACATGGCAAAAAAACTGAAAGTAACCATAATGTCACTGATGACAGGACTGAAGCTATAATAGGATCCAAGAGACAGAAAAAGGTGCGCTGTGATGAAGAGTGAAGTCTACCTCTGGGAGCCGGGCGTGGCCTTCTGCACAGCCGAGTTGAAGAAGGCATCACTGAAGAAGTCCAGAGAGCCGCTGAAAACCACTCTGGCGTTGTTTCTGGCCTGAAGGCCGGCAATCAGCAGGGTGTTCTTGCCAACAGCATGGGGGTACTGGAGAGGTAAAAAAATATTTATATATTAGTCAGAAACAAGGAAAATTATGTTAAATCGTGTGTGGCTCATTTCTAATCCAGAGAATACAAGGCTGTCTGTGGCTTCTGATGCTCCACAGAGACACTTTCAAAGGCATTTCCAAAGCTTAGCCACAGATGAGGAAAATACAATCGTATTTCCATTCATGCCTCCAGTAGTTAAATAACCTTTGTATCTTGTGGAGGCATGACAGAGCTTCAGCAAATAAGCTGCTCCTGAACAAGCTCAGGACACAGGAGGATCATTATACTATATGGATTTTTTTTTAAATTAAGAATTTGATGTTATTGTTATGGTCAGTGATCTTACCTGAGAGATGGGTCTGTCAGGGAAAAAGGAGTAGGAAGTAGAAGAGCCGGTAAGGATGTCCAGGACAAGAGGGTTCTCTGGGTCTGCCACCATGCTGGAAGGTAGGGAGAGTAAGGCATGTTATTCAAATGTATATGCTTTGCATTTGCAGTGAGTAATGCAGTTAATCTTTGAACATTACTAAGCAGGTGTGACATCAAATGCTGTCTCTGCTACAGCCAAGTACAATAAAGATTCTGCGAAAAGTTAACCTAGGGAGGTGATGCTCAAAGTAATAAAGTAGTCATTTATTCAATTTGATATAGTAATTATTAAAAATTGTAAAGAAGAACAACAGTGAGTGAATGTCTTTGCTGCTGCTTTGGAATATCAATAGTGTCAACATACTGAATGTTAGGGTAGAGAAGTGCAGCACTTTGAAACCAAGACAAAAAATTGGGATCATAATATTGATCAATACAACTGAATAGTGGGAAGTTATTTATAAATGCCAGATCTCAGGACCCTCCCAGATTCAGTACATTATGGTCATGTAGTGCTACATGTGGTACAGTGTAAATCCTGGTTTTAAGTTGTGTTCAGTTGTGCTTACCCAACTCCCTTGAATAAAACAGGTTTATTGGTGGGTTTGCCGACAATAGTTGGAGCTTTCAGCAGGTTCTCTGGATCAGCGACGATCAGGGTGTGCTGGAGACAACAAGGATCACTTGTAAGTAACAGCATTAAGTGTCAGTTCTCAAGACTGGATTTGTGAGACAAACTGGATGTGCCTGCCCTCTGAACAGAATTTTGTTTACCTCTCCAGGGTCAGACACGTCATAGTTGTGATGGTCAATGACAGCAGTCTTTTCCTCATCAAACTCGATGCCACACTCACTGCCCAGCTCCCTCAGAGGGTCACCTGTGTATGTAACAGCAGAAGAGCATTGATATAGGACACTATTATGGTATTTCATATAATATTACAGCAAAAGCTTTTGGAAATCAACTGACCAATATCTGAACTGGCAGCAACCAGGACGTTGCCTCCTCCATCAATAAAGGACGTGATAGTCTCCACATTTATATTTCCTCCAAAGTCTGTAGATGAAGAAATGAAGTTTTAAAGATGGTTTCAACACGGCAAACACAAGGCATAAAACTGTTAACTTGATTTTGAATTAAGAGTGTGAAATTTACCCTCAACTGATGGTGAAAAGATGATTAAATGGTCATAAAGGAACTGGCCATATTTGATCAGAGATAGGGAGGGGTCATCAGCTGTCTTAAATGTGATGTCAAAGCCACGATCTGAAAAGGAGCGATACATTATCAGGGGCACTGAAACATTGACACAATTGTAATGCGTTTCCACAGTCCTGCATCCTGCATTCAATTTCCAAATTATTGGGAAGCTCTATATTATAACTCCCTTGCTATAACACCCTTAAAATTGTGTAAGCACTGATGTCATAGATAATAATACCTCCTGTCAGTGATAATCACAAGTATCAAGTGACACCACCAGTATTACAAAACATTTGTTCTGTTTTTGTCGTCTTAAACTAGTATTCCACGACTCCCTACATACAGTATGAATTCATTTTGTTTCTTAACCTACAATGTTAAATTATCCATCCCAAATGGGAAAGTGGGTTTCTCCCACTACACAATGCACCTGCATGCAAGTCTTTTAAGCAAAACAGCTGCAGATGCATTGACAAGCCCATTTACAGTATACCAGTGAATTATTGATTCAGGATAACATGTTAACATCCTGTAAACAACCTTATGTATATTCAAATTAAATTATTCTAATGTCGCCTTGATCAACTGCATCGGACATGACATTAACTGAAAATCTGGTTAAAGATGACTGTTAAGATTATACAATATAAAGATTGTATCAAAAAATAGCTAATTGGTGTAACTTATAGAAGTATGCCGAAATGAAGAGCGGCCCTGTATTGATTTAATGCAGTGCAAACTAACTTTACGAAGCGTATACACTACCATTATTTAGTTAAAATACATTAAACTGCCAGAGGCTTGAATGAAGTTTGGCGAGACCGAGCGAACATAATACAGATGACGTTAGCAGCCTTGCTGTGCAGCATGAAACTCAAGTCCCAAACAGGTCTCTATATTCACCGCCAGAGACCTGTTTGCAATACAAGGGCGATCTATAACAGTACAGCAGTACAGAGGAGAGTATTTATGGATGGAAAAGCACGAATCCCGTACTGACCTGCCAGACTGCGGAAGAAGATTGAATGGGTGTCTCTGATGTTGAGGTTGTCCAGCAGAACCAACGTTTTACCGTCAGCCAAAGCACAATGCAACATGGAGGCTAACGAAAGGAATAAAAGGACGTTGTTGTCCAGAAGTCTGAACCTCCTTTGGGTCATCACTCCGGTCCGTTTTTTGGACAATGATGAAGAACCGGGCCGGTTCGTCTGCATGACTGCTGTCAACGACGCCATTTTGCTGCAGAAGTCGACGTCAGCTTTAGCAGTCGACTTAACTTTGACCCCGACATCCAGCCAATCACAGAGAGGAACGCGTCGCCCTGACTTCCTCTCCGCCAATGGGATGAAAGCTTCATAATAAGGCTGACAATCACGGAAGAATACAAGGCTAGGGACTGAAATGACAATCTCTACCATACTTATTGAATAATCAAGATCAATATGTGGATGTTTGTCTTTAGAGATGCAGTATTGTTGCTAATAATTTGGCTGAAACAATTTAAATGTATAAAAGTAACAGTACATTGTTTTTGTAAAAATAACAGCACAACACAAGGCTGCTTAGACTGTGTGATGATTCTTTATTGATCAGATGATGACTTCCAGTGAGTGTAAGCAATGTTACTAATATGTAATAGGGCATCTTGCAGGTGTGAATATAAACAGACAAACTAATGACATAAAACCATTGGTGACAGGGAACTGTCTTCACACCAATGTGACCAGTTCACTGCAATACCAGAAAAAAAGCGTGAGAGAACTGTTGAACAGTTCGTCATCACCACACATATTTCGTGTTATCTTTTCTCAGAGGTATTAAGACGTATTTTTTAGAGGACACATAACAAATATACAAATATTATACATGCACAGCATTTACAATGTTTGTCAGTACACTTAAATCTCTACTACCCCCACATGTTCATGTAGATAATCTCTGTATAATGTGCTTTTCATGAAAATACTTTAACTAAGTACAATAAAATATATTTTTTTGACTGTTTAAGGAAAATGTACATATCTCATCTGCGTGAAATGGAAAAATAACAGGTCTTTCTTTAAGTTAGGTCAGACAGAATTGTGATCTAAATGTTTATACAAAGGACAATGCGTAGTTCCGCATTTTAGTCTAAAAATAAACAAACTATACAAAGTAGTATAACCATCTCTGAAAGAATTCTCAACAATATTTACCAAATCACTGGATCTCACCTCGTTTCCTGGAATTGGGACTGCAAAAAAACATGATTTATGACCATACATCCTAAGATAAAATTGTTTTAAAAGTGTTGTATGTTATGAATCCAGTTTATGTTGAAATTCTAAGGCCTCATCAACTTCATTTCTTGTATCTCCATTTCCTGTATAAATCAGATTTCTGTTACAAGCAGTATTTCATACACTCTTCACAAAACTATGCCTGACTCTCACATTCCATCTCCTCTTCTTTTTCCTCCTCTACCTCTGCTGTAGCTTCTTCTTTTCCCTCTGTGTGGAGCTCAGCGTGGAGCTCAGTGTGGGTTTCCACCTCTCCATCCTCACCCCCCTCCTCATGAATCGCCCCTCCTGGCCCTTCTTCTTGTTCTTGTGTGTCCCCCACCATTCTTCCTTCTGCCTCTCCCTCTCCATCCTGGGCACGGAAGATCAGCTCTCCTTCCTGGATGACCTGTTCAGCCGTGGGTTGCCATGTTGTGGCAGAATCCCCCTCTGCGGTGGTGGCTGTGGTGTACTGGTAGAAGTCGGAATCTGCCTGAAACATGACCAAGGCCTGAGCTGTGTGGATGCGTACATGCTGGGCGAGGGAGCTGGCGTCCAAGAATTTATCACCACATGAATCGCAAGCGTACAAGATCTGGGTGTTGGGGTCTGGGGACAGAAGAAGAGTTGACAAACAAAGTAAGCCATTCACATTTCTCATACAGTGTTCCCTTTAAATGGGTTGACAGTTCATGTTGAATACCATGATAACTCAAGCACCACACACACACACTCACACCAATTGTGCCCAAATGCACATGATGGTTCAGTATGGAATAGTATTTTTTTTATATTTAACTCATAATTATGCAATATATACATTCCTAACATTAGTTTTGTTTTAGTTTTGTTAATTTTAGTTTCGTTTCTCCCAACCCATGTCTGATATCCTGTTCTAAGTGACATTCCTGACCCCATTGTTTGTATGGTTTTCTAATGCAATATTACTTAAATACAGATGCTCGAGTTCATACTGTATAGTGAGTTTCTTGCAGTCTTACCGGCTTCTTGCACTTTCTCTACTGCCTTGGTGATTTCAGCTTTCAAAGCCTCCGTCTCATCTGCAGA
The DNA here is from genome assembly GCA_003416845.1 of Oplegnathus fasciatus. Lineage (NCBI taxonomy): Eukaryota > Metazoa > Chordata > Actinopteri > Centrarchiformes > Oplegnathidae > Oplegnathus > Oplegnathus fasciatus. The sequence continues at coordinate 1,015,461 of NTHP01000138.1, read as the reverse complement.
CACTGAAGCAGCCACTGGAACTACTGTAGACAGGCACATGACACAAGGTAAACAAACACTCGTCACTGTCTAAGACCCTCATGCTTCTTTTATTATCTGCAGAAGTTCAGGATGCTATCTGACACCACTGAACTCTGCCTTGAAGATGCTGTCTGACCTGTCAGCTGAGCTACAGCACTGGCTGCCAGGGCCTCGGTTGCCAGGGTGACAATGTCCTCTGTGGTGACAGTGACTATGTTGATCTCGCTGTCAGAGGTGGATGCCCCCGCGCACCCATCAGCCCCCTCGTCTGCGCTGCCCCCGGCTACCACCAGCCGCTTCATGCCGGCCTTGCCGTGGTGGACGGTCTTCACGTGGGAGCGCAGATTGTCCACCCTGTTGAACCCTCTGCCGCATTTATCACACAGGAAAGGTTTCTCCCCTGAGAGAGCAGGACAGAGAAGGAGATAAGTAATCAACTTAACTGCTCAACAGGAGAAAGGCTGTCTCCCTATTTCCTCCGTTACGGTGAAGCCCCATAATTATTTTGGCACTAATTTTGTTCTTACCTGTGTGAATGATAATGTGCTTCGACAGGTCTCCCACGTTAACAAATGCCTTGTTGCACATCCGACACTTGTGCGGCCGGACATTGTCGTGATGCCGAATGTGATTGGCCAGTTGACTGGACTGCACAAACCTGTCCAGAGAGAGACATAAGATACATCCCTGATCTGGCTTCCTACGTTTACCCTGGCATTGCATGTAAAGATTCAGTTCACAAAATTACAAAAGAAAAACAAACAAAAAAAGATATCTTCTCACTTAACTTCTAGTGGCAGTTTTTATTTAGAATTTGATGTCAGTACCTTACTTTTTGATGGTAGACTGAACAAAACACCTGCTAGGCCATCTGTGATTCCCACTATTCCCTATGCAAGGTAAAACTTTTAACTAATAGCTCATGTTCTCTGTTTTCTCTTGACATATTTCCAAATCTCCTTGTTGGATAATCTAAGGTTATAATCCCCAGGTACAAGTGAAAATTGAGCCTTCTGTTACAACACTGATTTATCTGCTTGCTGACCTTTTACCACAGCGATCACACACGTAGGGCTTCTCTCCAGTGTGCTGGCGGACGTGAGCGATGAGTGAGCTGGCCTGGGTGAAGGCCTTGCCACAGATAAGACAGACACAGGGCTTCTCTCCTGTGAAACATGAATTACAGTCTCACCATGGTGGGATGTAGATAATATTCGCTTGGGGTTTCAGATAGAAAAATGAGAACATGTTGCCTTCACATTCCATAGTCTGTCTGAATGCCATGGGAGTACCTGTGTGGATGCGTTCATGCCGCTGCAGAGCTCCAGGGTCACTGAAAGCTCTCTGACAGTGCACACAGATGTATGGTTTCTCCCCACTGTGAACCCGCAGGTGTCTCTTCAGATTTCCTAAAAGGCAGATACCATCGCACAAAGGTTAGGCCAAATGCCTCAAAGCAAAGACACAACTACAGAAGCAAACTTCATTTTGATAACATGCAGACAAACTGAAAGCAGCTGGGAGTGTCTGCTCCAGATAAAATGGTCAAAAAATACAATCAGACTAATGGGTGTTGCTGTTTACTTTATAGCATTCTTTTGAATGGTTAAAATAACATTTAAATGTCTGAGAAGGTCGGTATCAGGAGGTGATTATACAGTTGCTTATATTTCAAGGATCAGTAAATTTAAAGTTGTAGCTCCGTCTGTGTGTTCCTGGTGCTACATGTCAGTTACTCCCCTTGTAGATTCCTCCGCACAACAGAATCTCACTTGCGAGGTATCTGGCTAAACAAAGAGGAGTTTGTATGACCAGTTAATTGTAGTTTTTTGTAACCACTGGCAGTGTCTTTAACTGAAATTGTGTGACAACAGTGGGGTAGCAACTAACAGTTATTTTCATCTTCAATTCATCTGTCGTATAAAAGTCCCGGCAATTTACAATCACAAAAAAAGAAGAAAGCAGCAAATCCTCAGGTTTGAGAGAGTTTGGGTGGAATTTAAATTAATTTATTTCGGTAAAAATCTTTCTAACAAATTAAGAACACTGTATCACTGAAGAAAACATAACTTAAGAAAAATGTTGTCCATACTATGTTTTTACCTGACGTGGTAAACTGTTTGCCACATTCCTTGCACTTGAGAGGCCCGTCTGTGATATGGATTTTTAAGTGCGCCTTCAGATTTCCCAGCTAATGAAAACACAAAATAAGGCGACAAGTTAACACACTCGATATACTATGTTCAGTAACAATTCACTGGCAATTGTATGTATATGAGGCTACCAAACTCAGGTTTTCTACAATTAAAGATATTATACATTTGTCTGAAAAATCTGCACTCATAGCACTATGTCTGTAGTACAGTTGCAAATATGTTTTGTAAAGGAAAGTTATGGCTGCAGTTTTTCCACAGAAAAGCAAAACATGTTGTTACCTGGTTGAAGCGTTTGTCACAGTGTGGACACTTGTTGCCCTTCTCTGTGTCGTGCGTCTCCAGATGTCGCATCTTGGCGGTCGGGTCAGAGAAGGACTTGTCACAGTAGTCGCAGTGGTACGGCTTCTCGCCGCTGTGCACCAGCTGGTGGCGCTTCAGATTGCCAGATGTGGTGAAGAGCTTGCCGCACACTTCGCAGCTGTACCGTGCCTCGCCTGTGTGGCGCTTGCGGTGCAGGTTGAGCAGGCTGATCTGGCGGTAGCTCTTTCCACAGGTTGAGCAGCAATATGGCTTCAGAGGGCTAGGAGGCAACAAGAGTTCAATTTAAGACACAACCCTGACAGAGCTCAGTAGACAGGCGTCAGTGAAAGGAATGCAGATAAACTAATTGTCTCTGGATAAAATAATTCACCTGTGTGTTTTCTCATGGGCTTTACAGGCTGCAGGATCAGAGAAAGCCTTGTTGCAGTCCCGACAGCTGAACGGCTTCTCTCCTGTGTGAATACGCATGTGTCTCTTGAAATTACCCGTGTGGGTGAATTTCTTCCCACAGTCCTGGAAAGAAGAAAATATGTCATGAAGAGGCTGTCTATTACTACTGTGACAGTGATGAGCAGTGCTATCCTGCAGCTTGTAGTAAAAAAAATATATTATCCTTCATGCACAAGCTAAAAACAGCAAAGAAGTAAAGAAGCTACAAACTGCAAATGTACTCAGGTACTTTACTCTTCCCTCCTGCACCCAGACTGATATTTCTTACCTCACATTTGTGCGTCACAGAGCTGTAAGGCTTTGACTCGGACCGGCTGCTCATAGACGCTGACTGAGCTCTCTCGCTGCTCGAATCGACTCCTCCCGCCTGCTGGCTAACCTCGTCATCTTCCTCTTCAGCCCCCTCTTCATCATCAGCTTCCCCATCGCCAGTCTCCCCAGAGTCGTCCTCCTGCTCTCCGGGCACTTCTGCCTGTACCGCCACCTTCTTCTCAGTTTTTGTCTTTGATGTGCCTTCATCCTCTGAGTCATTGTCTACGAGGGCGACAATAAAGAACTCTTGAAAATGACATATTGCCTGGAGTCTTGACTGGAAATGGCAAATGCTATAATAGCAAAGTCTCTGCAGGTTTCAGAACGCCACTTTTAAAACTGTAACCCCGTCACTGATACTTGGAATTGACTGTAAGATTAAAACAAAAGAAACACTAGAATGACTATACTAGTTCTACTGAAACTCGATAAATTTTTTAAAAATGTATTAAACTGCTTGAATATGTTTCTGTATAAATTCCATAACCAGTGGAAAGCTTAAAGGGAAGGGTGCTGTTTGGGTTGATACAGCAGAGCAAACCAGTGCAGCCTCCTCACCAGGTGGGAAGTTGCGTCGAGGAGGTTTTCTGATTCTTCTCCCCCGAGAGCTCATGTAGGATGAGCTGCCAGCAGATTTCAACTGTGATTCTGTAAACAAAGAGAGAAGATCTCTTAGTTTGTTGGTCAAATAATAAAACCAACACTATTTACAGTCACTGTAATGAATCATGTGGACCTTTAACACTTGGTTTACAGATGTCAGGACACATGCCAAATGGACAGAGTAGAAGACATTCTATAAATATGAACTTACTGGGCGTGTAGTCAGCGTCAGAAGGGTCATCCTGAAATCCAGGCGCATCTTGTGCAGCACTTTCTTCTTCCTTCTTTACAGATATCTTCTTTTGAGCAGAAAAGGGGGTCGTTTTGGGGGGTCGTCCTCTGCCTGAGTGGGTTCTGGCGGGGTTGGGCTGAGAAACAGTAACAGTCTGTTGTGTTTCAGTAGAGATGTCTTCCTTTACATTTTCCTGATTTTGAGTGGGCTCTTCATCTTCTGTGGGGGTGCTAGGAGGACTCTCTTCTGCTTGTGATGGGACTTCTGCCAGGCCACTATCCAGTTCCTCTCTCTGCTCTCCTTCATCCGTTTTTTCTTCTGGTTTGTTAAAAGGAAAAAATTGAAAGGTTTCCTTTTTAATAGAATACGGTGGACAATTACTGGATATCAGGATCCAATCTTTCAGCTTTCAGCTCTATATAACAACAGTCAACAATTATAAATGCCTGAACTACAGTTTACATTATACATTTTAAAGCTCTGACTTCTGATTTCTTTAATGAAGAATGCTACCTGTAATGACTGCTACCAACTATGGAGAGAGTGGAACTACTTCTTTGTCACTAGCAATAAAAACATAGGGAGCCTCATCCCATAGAAACTGACACATTAGGTTGCTAAATAAATTCAACGCAGAAAACTTATGCTGTTAACCTCATCTGCCCTTTTCTACACCAGCAACAAATGACTGACTTGTAAATCAACTTGATTGATTTGATGCACAGGCGATAATTTAAAGGTACAGATATGAAAATGTAAAGGATTGATGCATTCATTACAAAAATAATTATACAGAGTATTTACTGCAGCCCTGCACTGAAAAAGCAGACAAGACTATGTGACGACTGGACTCACCGACAGCAAAATCCAGTGTTATGAGGGACGGAGCTGGATTTGCCATTGACTGGTACGCAGAGCAGGCGTTTACAATTTCTTGCATCTGTAGAAAGTTAGCAACAGCCAGCACGTCTTCTACATTCTGTGGACTTAAACTCAGCTTGGCTGTGTACATAAACTCCAGGACCTGACCCAAACCTGCAACAATAATCAACAACACAGCAGGTCTGGTTATACAGTGATGGTGGGGTACATTTACTACTATTCAAGTAAAGAATTGTGATGGCATGCAGAGCACTGAACGATGAAAATGACAAAATCAATTCCTCACATAATGTGAAAGTATGCAGAAATATGTGTCCACAGGCCGAGGGGAACCCACCTGCAGCATTGCTGATGTCGAGATGCACCACATCTTTCTGGTCCAAGAAGAGGGTGCGGAAGTAGACACTGCAGGCCGCCAGCACAGCTTTGTGGGCCTTGAAGTCCACCCCGTCCACAACAAAGGTGCAGTCACACAGCAGGCCCTGCTTGCGCTGGCGATTAAGCTGCTCCAGAACCTTCCCACTGTGCCATGGGAACTCCATCGTCCTGAAGGCTTGAGGATGGTGGAAGAGGCTGGCAGGAAGGCACAGGCTCTGTGGACTACCGACAAGCACATTAGAAAAGGCTCAAAAGGCTGATAGTCAGCTTGACCAGCAGATCAGTTTGTCGTTACACTGGCATGACATTCATTTCATGAAACACCACTAATCAATCGGTGTTGTTCATCTCCGACATGACTATGTCTCCTCCCTGAGCACAGTGAAGCAATCTAATTTTATCAATAATTCAGATGACCAGAGCAATCATTCCAGTGTGTGAGATGTGAGAGTTTACTGTGAAATAAAATACAGGCTATCAGTATCAGTATCTGCCTTTAGAAAAGCATATATATAATTCCAACATTAATACATTTCAACAGCATTAAAACTGTAGTCAGGGGCTTTTATGAATGGATGTTTATCATGGGTATTTTTTTGTTATGTAATGTAATAAATCAGTATCTTTGGTAGCCATGACATGTAAAAAGCCCCAAAATAACAGCAGCCCTGTTTCTCACTATCCTCATTTGAAACTGTCACGTGGACCTACTGTATCTGACCACTTTTAAAAAGTTTTAGGAGAACAATATAACTTCGTCCTGAAAATGCACTCCTATTTACATGTAATACAACAGCACCAGTTTATTCAATAAATGAATACATTTTGTACTCAGGTATGTCTTGCTTTGTGTGAATAAAAAGAAAGAAATGCTTTATTTATCTTGTGTTAAGTGTGTCTGGTTTGTGTTGTATTGTCAGAGATCAGCAGTGGAGTCTGTGCAGATCTCAGGGTCCTTTACCCGCAGGACACCAGCAGGTATTGACCGAGACGAGATATCAACTCAAAACTGTGCTTTAACAATGAAAAAACAATCATTCAAAATATAGCTAGCTAATGTAAAGCTAACTAAAGCACGAGTGGCGAAATGAACCAGAATGATACCAGAATTTAGCTTCAACTGCCGTGATGAGCAACTACATAGCAAACAGCGGGGTTTTAAACAGCAGTAATACAGATGTGCTGTGACTGGAAACTTCTCTAAAAGTGTTGACAGCTCGGTTTGACGGTGCAATACATCGATTACAATTCCTCCATCCTTGTAGCTTTGTTATCAGGGATTAATTTAGCGTGCCTTGACATGCATGAAGTGAAGGGACAAGATGGCGGAGCGACAAGTCGGGCCTGTCTCCATCCCTTGTTGTTTTCACAGCCAGCTCGCTCTTCTCGCTCGCTGCAAGCGCCATTTTAATAGAAACTAACTCCTGAATTACCTCCTTGTTATCGCTCCTTCAGTCCGGGTTCAACCTGCGGGACCGGGCGCTGTTATGGAGTGTTTGACTCAGTTAGGAGAAACAAACCCAATCGAGTTTTTCGGTGATCGATCCTGCCCCGCTAACTCCCTCCACCGCCATCTTCCTCTCTCTGATCGATTGATAGGGACCGGCCGGATGTGTCACAGGAGCACGCGCAGTGAGAACACGTGCTGTGCAGATGATGACCGCGCGATGGCGCAATAGACTCGAGCTCATCGAGCTACGTGGACAGTAAATATTGATCATAACACTTTCTGGCGGACAGATTACCATAAATCAGACGCTTGATGACACTACACTTTTTTGAAAGACTCAAACCAAATTAATCTTACAATTAAACAGATTGTAGTGGCATCAGGTCATTGTTTAAATATAAATAAATGTGAACTATTGTCCATTACACCCTGTAAACATACATATTTACAGTATATGGCATCCTTGTGAAGTCCCAGGTAACATATTTAGGTACTGTGGTAACTAAAACTGAAGATGAACAAAGCAATTTGAATCACTGATCGATAAAACTGTAAAATTTAATATGTGGCTGTATATCCCTGTCACACCAAAAGAACTTCCTATTGTAATGTATGCTGTCCCTAAAGGTGTGATGATATTATTTAAAGGTAACAAGGGTAACCTTTTTTCCTTGTCCTTCAGCTTTGAAAGACACCATAATAGGAAAAGTATGTTTTTTATGCAACCGTTAAACCCGCAGAAGAAGGAGCAGATCCCTCTTTCAAGTTCCACATGTAATCCATTACTGGGGAAGGGTTGTCTCAAATATCCAGTGAGAAAAAGTTTGGAACTTGTCTTCAAGATACTTGATCACAAATAAACCTCGACATGTCGGTTTCAAACTTCTCCACCTCCAACAAAACACAATTTGCAAAAAATGAGAAATGACATTGATATTAATTCTTCTTTCTGTTGACGTGTTTTGGAGCTGTCCTAATAACTAACCCAGTCTTTTTGGAAAGAATTTGTCCAATATATTTTTATTTTTATGATGTCTGCAGTTTAAAACAAAAACAGTATTGTATTATAAATCTTTCTATCATCTTATCAAAAGTTCTCATTCACTGAAGTAAATTTCTTTTTTAAATGTTCATAAATTTATGAACAGCACATACAAACTATTCAGCACTTTTTCTTTTATATTTTATTCATCCCTTTACCCCTGGCATATTGTTGTTTGTTATTGTGCAGTTTTGCAATTAAAAAACAAAAACTACTAATGATAATAAAGTTCTTCTGTACATCCATGTAGGTGACACACACCCCAACCACCACCAGCAACACATAAGATGTTACTAAACTGATTTACACATACTGTACATAGTCGATTGTAGAGCCATTGATGTAGTACGTAAATCATTATGTACTATTCAGTACTGAGTAGAATCAAATTAATGCAAATTATGCAAGGTCCATGTCTTTTAAGAATAATGATACAGAATCACTTCCAAAGCACTCCTCAAGGGAACATAAAAAGCACTCATCTCAAGGCCACTTACAGCACAACATTATAAGTCATGATGTAATGTGTTTTTAATCATGTGGTCTGCCTCAGGGAGAAGCACACCAGAATGCAAAGGCCACAGCCCGGCTTGAACATAGTGGTGTAAATTACAGTCACATAATAAAGGCTTCTAAATAATTTTCCTTGAATAGCGCCTTTGAAATTCTTTTCTCATGAAAGCAGGACAGATGCCTCATAAATGCCTCCACATACAAAAGACTGAACGGAGGCACCTTCTATCCTCTACTACTCTTGTTCGGTTTGCCTCGTGGTGTTCACTGCTTACCCACCTTTAGGCCTATATTTGTCTTATTTTTATCTTTATGTGGATATACAGTGAAGAAAGCAACGCTGTCGGGTTATTAATTTGTCACCATGTTAAATAAAGACAGCGATGCTTATGAAAATATTGGATCTGTTCTAAAAAAATCAGGGCCGTAGCCAGGAATTAATTCTGAGGTTATTTCCCCCAAAAGAAGCTAAAACCAGCTCTCTTCCAAAACTCCAGGCCCATACCAAAGTGTTTTTCATGCCACATGTCAATCAAAAGGCTTACACATTGCCAGATGTTTATTGTCAAAGCAGGAGAATTTTATTCACACAAATAGTAATGCACAATAAATTATTATTACGTGGCAACCATCAATTTCAGAGGTGAGTCTTCATTTGTTTGTGTGTGTGTGTGTTTGTATCTTTGTGCAAATGCTGTCTATGTCCTAACCCCTGTGTTTCAATATGTTATGTGCAGGTTTGACCGTGTACGGTGAACAATGAGCAGCAACAGGCATTGTTGCAGTCATGGAGGGAGGACGTGGCATGTTTTATAGAGCACTGTGCCAACTCTCCGAGTGTTTAAAGTAGAATGGTTTAAGTGAAGACAGGAAATACAGGAAGCAGCATAAGAACACAAAAAGTGAAAGGTTTGCGATGAGAAACTGGTTCCTTCGCTAGATCTTGATCTCAGTGCGGAAGGTCTGTACGAGCTCGTGTTTGGCCGGGTGTCGCCGTGCCCTGACTGTCAGGGTCCCCTCGGTGCCCAGTGATGATGTCACTGTGGTGGGGTCCACATCCTCAGGTAGTTGGCACTTGTGTGTGAAAGTGTTCATCACCGAACCATCCTGGGCCAACTGTCAAAGACAAAATATTAGCGATGAACATTGTTTCAACACCTCCAAGACTTATGTTGCCATTCCAAATCAAAAAGAAGGCTGCTCACCTTTTCTGCATGAACTTCAATCTGGTTGTTGGATGTGGTGACGATGACGTCTTCAGGGGAGAAGTCTCGCACGTCAACTGTGAACTGGTACGAATCCCCAAGAGTCTTGATATTTCCAGCTCCACCTAAACCACAACAAGATGAGAAAGGATGTGAGACCATGGGAGGAAACAGGAGTATATCTGTATTTCTTTTTTGCCAAATCATTTTCACTGAATTTTCATTTATGCTACTTGCTAAAGAGGGTAAACTCACATCTTTGTGGTCTGACAATTGTGGGCTGGTGATAGTTACAATACTGCAGGTGGTGTTTCATTAGGGATCAGTTACAGACATGTTACAGGCTCTCATTGATTTAAAAGACTACATCGTGTTTTTGAAAGATTTTCAGTTATTTTCATTGTGTTGTTCACTGCCAATACTTTACCATCCTGTTGAATCCATGCTAAAATCAAACATTATTAAGGCTCATTATTTTCTGTTTTACAGTCTTTCCATAAAATGATCATAAACATACTAGCTGACCAATGGTCACTTCTCTGTTGCCCCAAAGGCAGCTGAGATTTTAAGTTGTCTAAAGAGGCTAAACTTAGCCAGGCAGGAACAGTAATTCAGTTCAGGCAATGGGTCTTTTTCATGGAAGACATTTTGGTATGTTACAGTAAGAAAATCACAGGTTTAAATAATAAAATACATTATGGCTTAATTCCATTTAGCTGCTTTAGTTTCAGGGTCCTGGTATGCTGGCTCACTGTCACACTGTCATGACTCGCTGGGACACTTGAATAGAACAGAGCCATCGTCATTTGAAATTAGCAACACCTGTGCTTTTGATGAGTCAAAATGTCTGCTGTTAAAAAGAACTTTAACACTGTGAAAGTGGCTTCTATCCTAGTGTAGTAGAGTAAATACAAACCAACAGAATCATCTACAGGTATTGTTTTGTGATGTTGCTCTTGTATTCATATTCCATATCGTATTTGCCAATGTCTGGACTAAAATACAAAAATAAAGTTTGGTACTGTCTGAACTGATCTGTTGAGCATAAAGTGTCTTTTTAAGCTCTTACAGATTCCTTTTGAATTAAAATCTATGAAATGTAACAACCTGATGACCTGTCTTTAACTTTTATAAAATGACCAGAAAGTTTAGAAAGAAGTAAACTGCATGACACAGTGTTGACCATGGCACTAGTATTTATTGCTAGATTTCTGGAATTTGTAAGTAAATAAGTAAATGTCTATGAGAATTATGAATGTAATTTTCATAGTTGTGGAACAACATTCAAAATTTTATGATTAGGTTCTCTGCGGTTATACTATAGGTAGGAGCCAGCACCACAGACATATTGTTGTATTGTGAATGGTACTACAGAGAGTCATTGTAAAGTTACAGTCCTGATAGAGCAATGATGTTATTTCAGCTTTTGTTTTTACTACCAAGAATTTCCCTATCTGCTTTTTATAACTTTTGCTTATGAAAACTTCATGCCTCCATTGTTTCAGTTTATGGCTTTGTGTACTTTAAAACTGTAGTCATAGATTTTTTTTGGCCACTTGGGAGCAGTGGAACAATCTGAAAACAACAACTGACATACAGTACTATCACTTTATGAAGTTGTTATAGTGAATGTGTTATGGGGAAAAAATGTAAAAACAAATGTACACAGAGCAACATTAGCATTAATTAATTATGTCCCCCTGATGAATGTAAGACCAACATTCACTCTCCTTTTAGCTCTGTTTTTGGTCTCTTCTAACTTCTGGGGTTGCTAGCTCACTAGTTGATCAACTTTCTTCCCCAGCAAGTTGCCAACTTTGTCTGTCTGTTGTTTGGTGCCGGGCAGGTAGCTAACACATATATCAGAGCCACTCCACTAAAAATAAATGCCTGCTGCTGCTAAAAAATGGAATTGATGAGAGTGGAGTTTGGGGGGGGCGGAAAACCAAAGCAATGAGCTAAAAGCAACTTAAAGCTCTGTATTGCTGAGGGGAACTGCAGAGTTGGGTGATAATTCTGCGTTGGTTTGTCACTATGAAAGACACCTTTCACATTACACATAGTCGTTTGATACATTGTTAATATAAAAAATATTGATTAGCGCAGCTTTAATGAGCATTATGGGAAAACAGGTTCATGGCAGCAGCAAACAGTAACAGGGAAACATTGTCCGGTCAGTGACGACTGTCTGTCCCCAGTGATTCTGAGCTCAGTGAAGAACTACGTGGGAACACATGACCTCACACACACAGTCTGCGTCTGATATTATCTCTGACTTCACATATGGTTACACACACACGGGTTGGTTTGATTGTGTGACATCATTCGAACTGTGTGTGTATGTATTTGGTGTGTACACCGGTCACCGGGTAACCATCTGGTCATTCCTTATGCAGGCGTCATTCCAGATACTCAGTGTGTGAAGTCACACTGCTGGCAGTCAGTCTAGCATTCCGCGGCTTGCTAGCGGGCGTGCATGTGTGTGTACGTGTGTGTGCCTTGCTTTCCCTTTAGCTGCATCCATCTTCAGGCGCCCGTGCGGCACCTATGGGATACCAACCATGGTTCCAAAACACTTCTGCTCTACCCTTGACACATGGACCACATGGACTCTGAGTCCATTCAAAGCTCAGATGTCACACATTCACACGTCTGTGTGTGAACTGACACAGAGCAGCTCACACCAGCTCAACACATTACTGAGCTAGAGGATGAACCAGGTTCTGTAAAGTCAAATGTCTCCTGACCATAATGCATATTTTAAACATACAAATGCCTGAAAAACCTAGAAGAGAAAGCCAAACAATGTCTCAATTTCTGCAAAAATACAGCTCCAATGTAAAGTCTGTTACATATACATCTTTTTTCACACTTTGGTTATTTCATCAAACAGCACCATGACTACACTCTTACTGAGAAACACATTTTTCCACACACGTCAACCACACCAGAGTCCTTTTGCCTTTTGAACTCAGTCCTGCCTGTTGTCTCCCTCCTCTGAACTGTCACCTTGGACATGTTTTATCATCACTGTATGTAGTAAAACACCACACTTTAAACAAATCGCTTCCAAGCACTGACATACTCTACTTTACAGACAAAGCTGTCACTTCAACCTGCTATTGCCTGTTATTTGTATTCCACTTTTGTATACAAAATGAGACTTGAAATTGCTTCCGACTTACTGGAAAACCCCAAGGCGTCGCTCCCAGGCCTCATGAAGGAGCCAAAGTCCTCAGTGAACAGTCCCCGACTCTTCTCCATGTATGGGTTACTAGAGGACGAGGATGAAGATGAAGTCTGGTGGAAACTACGCTCCGATCGATAGGCAGAGGAGTTGGTCACACTCATGGATGGCTGAGAGTGCTGGGTATGGCAGAGGAGGAGAGTATAGGGAGGGAAGAGGGGGGCGGAGAGAGTTGATTCTTCTTCTGCTCTGGGAGTCTTCCAGAGGCTTAAATGTAAAAAATAACACACACAGCTCTTCTGTCTTCCTTTCTTTCTTTTCCTTTCAGTTTGTTTTTTTCTTGGATGTGTTGGGTAAGATCACTTACTTTCCCACTCTGCTGCAGCTACTCACCCTTGGCCCTTATATACTGCATGGTCCCATGCGTGACTGGGCGGCGCACACGTGTGCCACAGCTCTTTGGGAAAGGGTAGTAGTGTTCTATATTTATCATGAGACGCACAAAGCGATGGAGAGAAGGGTCTGTGGTTGGAAAAGTTCTGGGCATTGAAGGCCCTGAGGTTAAGAGCAGGAGAGAGAGCAGGATTTGATAGAGGTAGAGAAGGAGCAGGGGGTGGGGGGGCAACAGTTGTCATTCCAGACACATCATCCCTGAAATAGCTTCCCTCTCCTCTCTTTAATTCTCCCTGCACTCCATTGCTCCATCTGTTTCTTCTGCTTTCTTAATATTCAGTGCCGTGCCTTTGTCCTGAAATTGGATCCTCACATGGTTCTGCCATTAAATGACATAGTGTCCAATATTTTCGCAGCAGGGTTTCGTCTCATTAGAGAGATTTTTGTGTTTTTTTTCAGGCCCCATTTTCAACTAAAATCCCGCTTCAAGTCATCTGTTTATTAATTTAATCTCTCATATGTTAAAACCTCTGAACACACAACATTAACTGATTGCTTCGCTGTAAAATGCTGTTTTCTCCCGCTGAGCTGGATGGAGAGAGGAAAGTGAACTGAAAAGTGAAAAAGGAGCCTTGCCTCTTATCTCAGAGGATAAGTTGAGAGCAAAACAAAGATGGAAAGAATGTGCTTGAAAACAAAGCTGTCAGCAGGAGCCGGGGACTTAGTAGTGACATTGCTTTGTGGCTATTAATATCTGCATGGAAAGCACAGCCATCATGATTAGAAAACACTCACTGCTCTCCTCTCCTGTTAGCGCTGCTGACAGCTAATCCATTAAAATCCATTTATGGGCTCATTGACATTACATATTTGACTGCTGCTCGTCTTTTCGGTCAAGAGGTTGCCTGTAATTTACAGAGGACCTGTATATGACACATGCAACACATCACAGTCATCCTGAAATTGAAATTCAAGGCAGTCCACTGTTGAAATAAAACACACAAAGGTTGCCGTCTTTTGTTTTGAAGCGATGTTTGAAAGGTTACCCAGCACAACAAATGACACCACACAGTGACATGTGCTTCCAGTCTTATCAGTATAGAGCTTAGAGCCCCCTGTTGGAGATCTAAATCCAGCCCAGCAACTCACCTCTCCTCCCTAGTAACAGCAGTAATATTGTTGGTTCGCTCTGGCCTTTTATCCAAACCAGTATTTTGCACCTCTGATGGAGCTGTCGTCGAGACCAAAGCTAGTGGTAGTCTGCAAAATGTGTCATGAAATATCAATGATGTCGGTCATTTTATTTATTAATTTGTCATTCATGTTTTTTTTTTTTGGTAACATTTTAACATAAGAAGGGCCAAACTGATCTCAGCTGGTGTCTCAATTTTCAGAAAGTTAAAAACATTTCAAAGGACTGTTTTGAAAAATATATATTATGCAAGGAAATAAAAACGATTTACCCAAAGCAGTGGTTTATGCATTATGCAGCCTGTGACAAGGGATCAAATCAAATCAGATCCCTCAAACCCACCACCCTCTCATATACACTGTCAAATTATGTCTTTGTTTTATGGTAAAACTGGCCCAGAATCATTCCATCAGCACTGGTGATGGTATCAAATCCTCAATCAGGGCTCAGTTAAAAGCCCTGTCTGGCCAGACTGCTTTTCTACAGGAATTTTGGGGTGAGAGAAAAAGAGGGGTGTGTGCAGGGAAGCTCCAGTGGGGAGGAATGGGATGAGCACCGATGGGTGAGATGACTAGAGTTGGACAAAGATGAGAGGGTGTCAGTTAGAGCGGTGATAAGACAGAGACATTGAGATAATGGAAAGATGAATAAACAGAGAGAAAAGGATGGGAGGGGTTGGAAAGCACAGTAGAGAGCCAACAGTGATGTTTGTTGCATTCAAGACACCCAGAAACTGGGACATTTCTGTGTCGAAGCCTGAATAATCAGCAAAGACAGAACAGCATTGTCACAGTCTGAAGTGAAGGAGTTTAAAAGTTAAAGTTTGAAATATGAAGCAATATATGAACTGGATGTGTACAGTCAAATGCATCAAAATGAACAGATTTTTTTAAATGATATTTATTGAAATGATCACTTTTTATGCACTTATACCAGTCTGGAATTGCTTATTAATTAAAACCATGAATATTCCAGTTCAGATGTTTTTTAAAGTTTAGATGAATGATAATTTAAAGATTGCCTTCTGAGAATATCTCATCATATCTTATCATAATAAATTATTTCTGTCTTTCTCATATAAGAAATTCTATCACAGAGAAATATTACAGAGAATAGAAAACCAGGCTTGCAACCAGAAAGTTGCTGGCTTATATCCTCACACTTTACATAAATACAATTAGGTTGGGGATGATGGAGAGCTTGTTCCAGAGCTTTGGGACCAGAATATACACTGTTCTCCTTTGATTTCAGCTCGGTTGTTGTAGTGCGAAGAAGCTCTTGATGGTAACATCTGAGAGGCGTGTGTTGGAAAGCTCAATGCATCATAGCCCCTTCACAACTTTAAAGAAATAAATGGTCTTATTTAGGCAATCGCCATCATAAGGCATTCAAACATTCAGGTCAGAGTGAATGGAGACACATGTAAACACTGTAAGTGTCGTCTTGTGAGGTCAGAACCGGGATAAATAATATTTATCCTGCGATTAAACTTAGCACCAAAGATGGAATCAAATTTTTTTAAAAAGAGAGAGAAACAATCACCAATAAATAAGATATAATCCCTGTGTTCCTGGCCTGTTCCCTTAAGTTATTATTAGAATATTTAAAGAATGACAAACAAGAATGACAAAAGAGTGGGAGGAAGAAATGGAAGAGAGTGAATCTGATCCAGTTGTCAGTAATCCATGTTGTTTCACCGGTGACATTGAGTCACCTCTATATGTGTATGCATTCCTATCTGCCCACGTAGAACACACACACACACACACACACACACACACACACACACACACACCTCCTGTGGTTGGGTTGTGTCTGTCTCAGCTGCTGCGTGTTACATAACGTTGCAGACAGAGGGACCAATCCCACAGTGATAGACGGTGGCTGAGCTGGAAGGTCATCTCACTTCTGTTAACTTATTTTCATAAATGGATGGTCAGCTTTGTAAGCAAATGTAATTATACAGGTATTCATGAATAACAAGTCAATAAGACTGGGGGCTCCATTCACTGGCTTCACTGACCTTCGTATGGAAATCCTCCTCTATAAAAAGCTGCATTTCTCTTGAAAAACCTATTTTTGAAATATGTATGCATATAACTTCATTTAAATGAATACATTATTCTGCCTTCTGAATTAATATTATAAACAATGTGCATCTGTTGGACATGGATCAACATTAGCATTCATTTAGTTGTTTCTGGCCCTGCGGTGAATGTTGCTAACTAGTTGCTAACTTTGTCTGTCTGCTGTTTGGTGTTGGGCTTGTAGCATACAGTGGGTTTATCAGAGCTACTTCACCGAAAACAGCTGCCTGCTGCTGATGATGAAAAATGGGGTTGATGAGAGGGGAGTTTTAGGTCCGAAAACCAAAAACAATTAACGTAAAGAGGCTAAAAGGCTCTGTGGAGCCGAGGGGAAATGCAGAGTGATAATTCCCTGTGGGTTCATCCCTGGCAGCGACTCTTTTCATATTATACATCGTCACTCGATCCATTTTAATATAGAAAATATTGATTAGTGCAGCTTTAAGACATCAGGTAAAAGTAAAGTAAAAGAGTCACATTTTTATCAATTATTTCTGCAATTACTGTTGCTAGTATACATATTACAAGACTAAATGTACAAAGTAAGTACAAAATACACAGAAGCAGCATGTTCGGTCTACATGTTGTGTTACAACCCACTGAGTTTGGTTGACGTAGCACTCAAGCTGTTCCCAAATGGAAAATCAATATTGTAAAATCACAACTTAATAAAACAGAGCATATTTTGCTTCCCTCTGAGTTCAATGAAACATTGTTCTGAGAACACTTTCAAATCTCAGCTAATCGCAGATGTAGTTTTATATTTCACATGGATTTTGCACTGCTCTGTAAGGACAATTACAGACTCCTTCGACTAAAAAAAGAAAACATTTAACTTGTGACTTTTTGCTTTAGATTTATTTGTAAATATATTCCGTTTTGTGATTTTTAAACGGTGTTACATAATTTGATTTGCCTATTTTCTTAGTTGCCCAAGAAGAAACTTCTCAGGTTGTCAATGATGATTGTTTACATAAAGTAACCTCCTGTCTGGCTCTCTATTCACCTCGGTGTACTGTTTCCATGGAAACAAGTTTTTATACTGAGGAAAGCAGTCTGTCCATGGTGTAAATGTGTAAATGCACGTCAGTGAGTGTGAGTGTGACTGAATCTCACAGCATGCAGATTTCAAATCTATAATAACACAAGTGCTAACTGAAAGCCTGAAGGGGAAGGAAAATAAATGAGGAAAATAAACATTAACTAAGGGCTAATTTAAAGTCTGTGTGTGTGTGTGTGTGTGTGTGTGTGTGTGTGTGTGTGTGTTCCAGGATCTGAACAATGATTGCCTTGACCTTGAGCAGACCGCAATTCAGAAACAAAACCTTGATTTCCTACAGTGTCAAACAGTTAGAGGATTTATGATTATTGTTTCATGTTGAATGTCTTTTTCTGGTCCTTGGGTGTCTTTGAAGCCAATCACTGACACAAGGAAGGTCATAGCAATGACATGTGTTCATATTCATCTGGTGTGTAAAATGTTAATCACACTAAATAGTGCTCTCATGGTAATAATGGAGGACAGGTAATCACAATAGACCATTTAATTCACCACCTTGTTTCTAAACATGGTTTAATTCATCTGCAATTACATAATTTTTGGTCTGTTTAGAGCATCTGTGCTTCATGACTTTATTTACTGACATAAAATTGGGGGCTTCTTGGCACTGCCAAGAGGGTGTAGAGTAATTCACACTGTGCAGCAGGTAGAAGACATCAGTCAGCTTTTTCTTTACAACACCAATTTTTCACTGCATATTTTACTGCTCTGACTGTTCTAAGGTTCGGATGTAGATACGTATATCTCCAACTGACTTCTCATCTATTTTAATTTGAATGTCTTTCCTGTCCTTTATTTAGTCACTTCATTATTGTGATATCTTTCTGCAAAGCATCCTGTCATTTCTGCTGGTAGAAGATTATAAATACCGTTATATTACTAAGCGTGAAAGTTCCTTCTTGACTTTGGAAATTGTAGTTTGACAATATATGTCTATGATATGTCTGTCAAGCAGATATATTATCATTATAAGCACCAGAAGTACCAGTTGTTGTAGCTCATGTTTATATTTATGGGATTATACCAGACTGGAACAGGTATTATGAGATTAATTATTTTCTGCAGTAAGGTTGATAATATCACCAAAAATCTATTAAAAAGCTGAGTAGCATGAAAATGTCTCTCACACTGCATTTCTGCTATCAAGACAGATGAAGGGCACTTACCAATGTTCCTCCAAAGAGTTAATATTAGCTACCCTTTCAACCATGACTGCTGGGGGTTAATACCTTAACACAGGTCAGTGGTGGTACCAACACACCTACACTACACACATACACGTAAACATACTGACCGACATAAGACTTCCAGTGCCACAAGAAGGTAAGTTTACCCGCCTTCTATTCGTATTTTACAATAGCTGCAGCAGTGACAGCCCGCATCAGTGCACTAATGATTTTTTTATCCTCACTGAGCCTCAGTGTTTGTTTGAGACTGTATTAATCACACAATAACACAAACCTGTCAAGACAAAATGAAGAGCCTGGACGAGGCTCCTGGGAGTGAA
This sequence comes from Oplegnathus fasciatus, assembly GCA_003416845.1. Classification (NCBI taxonomy): domain Eukaryota; kingdom Metazoa; phylum Chordata; class Actinopteri; order Centrarchiformes; family Oplegnathidae; genus Oplegnathus; species Oplegnathus fasciatus. The sequence continues at coordinate 996,470 of NTHP01000138.1, read as the reverse complement.
ACCGTCAGAGAGAACAACAACCGGGAGCGAGAAAATCAATCAGAGACGTCCCATAATGAGAGTCTGCTCCTTGCTGATCCATGGAAACCATGCCGACGGACCCGTGCAATTGTCAGAGGTCAGTTTGAAGTAAAAAATCATTAGAATGTGTTCAATAATGATCCGGTCAATACATCAGAGAGTAGCTATTTCCAAGCCAATCTGCATCGTGCATGTGCTATCATACAAGAACCTGAGCTTTGTTTGACCTTAATCTGAGAAGTCATAGATTATTGTTGAGTTCAAGGACAACACAGTCAATGAGCTAGGAGACTTTTATGATATGATAATACGTAAGAGTTACTGGGAGACAGATTGTGACTGTTTCCTCAATACTGATAGACTGTTAGAGATTTGTATTTTGTTACATAAGTATGTGTTGCATACTCTGCCCATATGTTGTAATTTTGTTTCATGTGTTTCTATATTTTTTTTTTACACACAGTTATGTAAATACAGTTATTTTAATTAGAGGGTGATATTAATTGTCCTACATTTGCTCAGTTTTTTATTTTTTTATCGTAGTACTATTTGCTGACCACACAAATGGAGATCCTTAAAGGGTTATATTCCCTTTCCGCTACACAAACTTAACAACCCGTAACCTGGGGCTTAGCATAACCTTAACCTTTTAACCTTGTGAGGCCTTGGTACTAGGTTCTTCTTTGTCTTTCCAATGGATTTTAATAATAGTAATATACATAATTATTGTTATTGATTTTCTTTCACGTTATTTCACCCCTGCTGGGTTTGTCCATTTCTGCCAGACACTAAGAAATCTTCTGGTCCACTATTTTGTTTCTAACCGCTGACCCCAGCTCTCTTTAAATGCCCTCTTCTCCCCCCTGAAAGTACCTGGAACTTGCATTTAGTACAGTATCACCTCCTGAGCAGTGCCAAAATCTAGTTCCAGGAACTCATCCCCAAACAGAAGATAGTGGAAACAAAAGTAGGACTTGTATGAATGGCTACATATTTTGTTACATTTTGTTAAATTCGTGCTGTGTTAAAGCTATCAGAGGGGTAGGAATGGGTTAGCAGCCGCTGTGTGTCTTCCAAGCATTCCAGACCCAGAAAATGCCCCTGTGTTTAAAAAAAATCCCTCTGTGTTCTTACAGACAATCTCCATAAATGGTATTTGACTTTAACACACAGTTTCTGGCCTCACGTGTGTCTTAGACACTAGTTAAACTTTAGAAGGGCTGACCTACATGTTTGTGTCCACAGAGTGGCTGTTGAAGCTGAGGTGTTGTTTGGGAACAGCGTGTGGGATGGAGTGGTATGGCTACGCTGCTCTTGGCATTTTGACTGCCATTCTCAGCTTCCTCATGGACGTCAGTGTAACAAAGCTGCTTAGAGGTACACACACACATAGTCTCACACACACACACACACACACACACACACACACACACACACACAGAGACATATTGGTTTTCAGGATACAATCCGAGTAAGACATTTTTATTATTAATGATTATCAATTTTTCTCTCTCATTCAACCTGTAGCTCACCAATGGCTTTATATGAAGCTAGAGGGCAACACTCTGCTACAGTTCTTCTGCTGGACTCTTTACCCAGCATGCCTCTGTGCTGTTGCATCATCGTTCTCCCATAACATCTGTCCCTTCTCCACAGGTCTGTCCAATAACAATTTTATAGTATGCCATAAAAAATCTCAGATTGGAGTTTTAGTTTTGAAGTCATTTTTCAAGGCCCAGCTCTCTGAAGGCAGAAGTAATGTTACTGAATGATTTAAACTAAAAGCTTGTTTGTTAACTGGCAAGTATGAAGGGCTCTGACTTTACTGAAATTTACTGACTTGGCTGGCTTCTGAATCCCTAAATTAATTAATATTACAAGTCAACACCACTATATCATTTCCTGTATATAACTGTAGCATAGTGTATGGGATATTTAGTGCAGGATTAAGCACAAGGCAACACCACATCAACAAATAAGACAATAAGGAGCAAACATATAATGCATATCAATAAGCATTCATTTAAAGGTAAAAATCAGTCTTTTTGTCTGGCAGCACACAGCATCTAGAAGTCAAACTGTATGTGGTCAGCACAGTTGAGGATGGCCTTGGCCTTCCCTAAGAACCTGCCTGCTGTAAATAGCCTATCTGGGAGCTGGCCCTGACACACCATACCTATCTTGATTTCAACATTAGGAAGCCTGGCAAGTCTATTCTTAGTGACCGTATTAGGATTTAGATGTTATAGAAAAATAGACTGAATCTATAAAACAGTAGCAGCTGCTCTAAAAACCCACTCTACACTACACGCAGCACCAAACGGCAGACATACAAAGTTAGCAACAAGCTAGCTGCTAAGGAGCCACGTATTTCCCTCAGGAGTTGGTGGACACCAAAATGAATATTAGACTCACAGCTCCACATTAGTGCTAATGTCGCTTCGTAGCTGCTGAATGTGTAAATAGGCAACTGTTTTCTAAGTTTGCCATATCAACTTAAAAGGTAATAATGTGTCAGTGTTGTGTTTACAGCTTGTTTCCACTGCCCCCAAGTGGCTACAGAAAGTTATTGCTGGGTTGAGTATCATTATTGCTGCTACATATAGGCTCTTTCTCTATTTTCCTTGTAGCTTTTTGATTTAAACCATACAAGTAGCAAAAAATGCTAGCTGGCTAGCCTACATGGAAAAGAAGAAATTCTGGATGAAATATAGGTGAAAATATAAAAGGCACTGTTTTGCGTCATTCATCATTTATTTTCATGGTATTCATTATTATGGTAGGTATATAGCTATAGGCTATAACCTGAACAAAGAAGGTCAGAGAGGCTAACTATCTCGCAGGACTCTGTAAGACTGCATTGTAATTTGATAGCACCTTGCAGGATACAGTATTATCAAGTGGGTGTCCATTTCTGTGCCCCACAAGTATTCTTGGAAAAGATGAGATGAAGAACAGAGACATATAGTTACACCTTGATTTTTCCTCGGTTTCTTTCAGAAACATCTTTTTTTTCCTATATAGAGGAAATGGCATTGAGAAAAAGTCAAGTGCGATGTTATCTTTAAAATTCAGTGAGCGGTAAAGGGAGACATAGAGCATGAAAAGTCAACTGTGATTTTATCTTTCTCACAGGAAATCTTTTAAGTATGATGTATTTCCAGGAGGCAGGGACGCTGTTTTTTTCTAATGTTGGTGTATGCTGCTGTTGAAGGCAGTGCAGGAGAAGGCTTGGTGCGATATGTATGGTGGTCCTGATGTGCAAATGATGTGATGTGATGTGCGATAATGCTTCCTTGTCGCTGGTTGGACGTTCTCAATCCGTGCAGCAATTGCTAAAGCATCCAATCAGGACAAGGAATCACTATCCAGTCATTTGTGTTTTGCCCTTCAGGGCCACTGTGGATATGATATGAATGAAGAAAGCATCAATCTGATCTACCTTTCACAGAGGACCTCACCCTGCCTTCACCCTTTGTGCCCCAAGCACCATGTCTGTCCCAGTCAGCTTCATGTTAATGTTTATGGCCTCTGCCTCTAAAAGTATCGTACATGCCACAGCTTTAAAGCCTACTGGTGACACTGCTCTCCTACTACCAAGGAGAAAGGCTTTCAGATGAACCCTAAATGGGGAAATGCGTTTGATTTAAGTTCCTCAAAGAAGCATCCTCAAACCTGAAAACATGATGTGTAGCTAAGACAACATACTTTACCAATCACAAACTAAATTATGCTTCATTTTCAACTTGTCTGTTTTGTGCTGATTGTCCTAGTCCCTGCCATCCGTTACCCTCTATTTAATTATTCTGAAATCATTCCTGTGTATTCACTTAGAATAGATTTTTTAAACTTCTTGATTGCTTTAGTGCCTCTGCTTCTTTCAAAAATCTTGTCCTGTTGCTTCATTTCTCCTCAGGCTCGGGGATACCAGAGGTGAGAACCATGCTGGCCGGTATTGAAATGTCTCATTACTTGTCTCTCACTAATATGTTTACCAAGTTCCTGGGCCTTATCTGTACACTGGCAGCCGGCAGCACTGTTTTCCTGGGCAAAGTGGTGAGAGACGTCTCAGTATACCTGTTTGTCATACCAAATATGCAGCTATTCTTTAAAATTGTTAGTTGTCTGCTTAGTTATGAGTTATAAACACAGTTTTCTATATTTGTCTCTTAACATCAGGGTCCGTTTGTGCACCTTTCCACCATGGTTGGAGCCTACCTGAGCAAACTCTGCACTCTTATACAAGCCAATAAGAAGGTAAAACCATAGTAAAGTATTTCAAAAGTGGTGAGGGTTTACACACTTTTGTAGTTGTACAATTATTTTAAACATTTTACCATAAATCCTAATGCTCTACTAATCAATATTTTTATATTAACAATGGATTAAATGACTCTGTGTAAGCAAATGCTCAGAAAATTACCACCAGACTCTGCAGTTCCCCTCAACCCTGTGAAGCTTTTTAGCCTCATTGTTTCGTTTTTTCCCGGCCTGTAAACTCCGCTCTCTTCAGTCGTGTTTCCAGCAGTAAGCTCTGATAAATCCACTGTACACTACCTGACTGTACATTGACAGAGACAGTTAACAACTAGCTGGTGAATTTAGCAGCTAAGGAGCCAGATATTTTCCTCAGGAGTCGGCGGAAACCAAAACAGAGCTACAGACATGTGGTTGAAAAGTCAGTAAGGACGCCTATTTTGTAGAAGAGAGGTACACATCCAAAAACTCTTTGGTCAGTGATAGATTGGTTTAAGGAAAAGATTTATGCTTAAAAATGCACTTACACTATGATGGCCTCATTCTATTTTATAAATATTTTTAAGAATATGAAGAGGAAGAAAGGATCAGGATATTAGTGAATGTCATTGTGAAATAACTTCAAGTTAAATATTATTTTACATTCATAAAAGAAAAGACATAAATTGATTGTTAGTTCTCCTGAAAACTGGAGAAACAGGCTTGAAAAAAAAATTGGCAAAGTGAATTTCCTCCCCAGGTGTGGAACAATATGAATGAAAATCATAATGCATGTTACTGTTACTTTCCGTAAGATATAAAGATCTTTTTATATTATCTTTACATGCTTCTCTTTTAGGAAAAAGCTGCTGGAGAAATGCTGGTTGTAGCTGCTGCAGTTGGGGTAGCCAGCTGCTTCGGAGCTCCCATCAGCGGTGAGAGAGCCTGTGAAGCTTCAGTGTTCGGAATCCATGATTTTTATGCATTTGCTCGCGCTATATCTGTCCTTCTCACGCTTGTCTGGTTAATGCGTTTCCTCTTGCAAGCTTCACATATTTGCTCTTCCCTTTAATCCTCCCTCACACTTCTGCGCTTCCATCATGTTTATACGTCCTTTTCTCTCACCTCTTCCTCCTTTGATCATCTCTATGCCTAATATTTTGATCCCCTCACCTCACTGTTTATTTCATCTTTGCAACCTTGTTGGGGGCACCTCAGGTTCAAATACTATAAGATAGATTCAAAATGTCATCATTATGATTTTAATAAAGCATTAGACTGTCTATTTCCTTTTTACAGTACTCTCGCCATACATGCAATCAAAATAATTATTACTGCTGTCTTAAGAGTGCTGCTCTTTAGTTGAGAAGGCCTACTACTATTTGTTGCTGTTTTGTCTAAAATGACTTCCTCACACTCATCCCCATGTTTTTCTGTCATTCCTTTGCCCTCCTGCCTCCTCTGCTCCTGTAGGTGTGTTGTTCAGTGTGGAAGTGATGTGTTCTCACTTTGCTCTGAGGCATTACTGCCCGTGTTTCTTCTCAGCCGTTTGCGGGGCGTTGACCTTCCGCCTGTTCTCAGTGTGGAGTGGAGATGGAGGTAATGGAGGCCGTGATCTGTACTCGCCCCCTCATGGTCAACAAGGAGAAGGTCCACTTTAGAGTCCCTGACACATTGACCTGAGGAAAAGGGACCAGAAACCCAAAAATATGACCCAAGTTCTAAGATTTTATTGAAGAATTGTAGATTCACACGCCATCTGTGATATATGGCCAAAAGTATGTATGACACCCCTGTCCACATACTTTTGTTGGTCTGCGGCTGTTTTTCATGGTTTGGGCTAGGACCCTTTGTTGCAACTGGGGGAAATCTTAATACAAAGCATACTTCCAAGTTTGTGGCAACAGTGTGGGGAAGGTCAATTCCTCTTCCTCCAATGACAGTGCCACCATGCACAAAGCATAAAGAAATGGTTTTCTGAGTTTGGTGTGGTAGCAAATCCCCAGGTTGCAAAGAGTGGGAGCTGTTATAGCAGCATATGTCCACATACTTTTGGCCAAATAGTGTGTGTGCTGAAATCAGCAGACAACCCTATCAATTTATGAAAGGTCTAACATTGTATTTTTACCAATAAGCATGGTCATATTAAGTGGCAACATTTTTAAACTGAGTTTGGTTTAAGCATCTCTTCCATGAGAATGTCACATTTCAAGGTAGACTGACAAAATACTTTTTTAAAAATTCAAAGTAAATGACAAATAAATGATAAATAACTTTGGTAATTTTAGCTTGTCAGTGATGTGGACAGTTATCTAATTACTTGTCATGACAATGACAATTGAAATTGAATGAAAATCAGCTTTGGCAAAATTAGCAGAAACATTTAAGCTGACAGACTGTAAATTTCAATAAAATCTCAATGCAATAAACTGAGGGAAGATTAGATTTTGAAAAGCTGTGGGAGAAACTGGGGGGATGACTCCAATTTGTTTTGTGTCCACAGAGACTCTTCAGGCGTTGTTCAAAACTAATTTCCCCACTGCTTTACCTTTCTACCCACTGGAGATTCTGCTGTTTGCTTTCCTGGGGTAAGTTTATTTATGACAGCATCTGCATAGTTAAACAAGTCCTCTATTTGTCTTTGTCTTACAAATAAAAATGGACATTTGGTGTATTCATATTCATCCTCACTTTACCATGTCTAATGACTTCCGATAGTGTATTGCTGCCTAGGTTTAAAAAAAAGCCCCTGTCTTTCTTGTCTGACTCGGCTTTCTGTCTGGAAACAGGCTGCTGTGTGGAGCAGTGAGCTGCTGCTTCCTCCTCTGCCATCGGTGGATCCTGCTATTTTCCAAAACAAACTCGATCTTCATCAAGATGCTGACGACTGAGTGAGAGCTCTTTACAATGTGAAAGCCAGGTTGTGATGTAGTGATGAGTCATCTGCAGTGTAAGATAGATAGATGTTGGGTGGAGTATCAATTCAAGCAGATTGATGGGCCAATGTCCCAAAAACATGGTGTGTTTCTTTAAGGATAATTCACATTACACAAGAACTAGTCAGACTCTGTTACCCCCATGAATCCATTTTACCATACTGATGTTATGCAACTACACTTCCCTCCAAAAGTATTGGAACAGTGAGGCCAATTCCTGTATTTTTGCTGTAGACTGAAAACATTTGGGTTTGACATCAAAAGATNATCTTTTGATGTCAAACCCAAATGTTTTCAGTCTACAGCAAAAATACAGGAATTGGCCTCACTGTTCCAATACTTTTGGAGGGGAGTGTATATAAAAAACATTCAAAATAAATTATATATAGCACAAAGTATGATAAAGGATTGTGCGGGGCCTTTCAAGACACATTTGGTTTAAAAATCCTAAAAGTGATCTTATCTATACTCTACTTTTATTAAACAGTTTTCTTTTTTCATGTAGAAGCAGACCTAAGTGGTGTATACTGTAAACCTTTGAAAGCATAGATTGAAAAAAGACAAAAGGTCTAGTGCTGTTTATTCTGATGAGGTCACAAAGAGCAGTCAACCAATTTCAACTGGAATGAGCTAAATGAAAGAAACGTTATAACAATGGTGCCTGTATATGTGAATACCTCTCTGCAGGAAGGGTCTCTACTCAGGCATGGTGGCCTTCCTCCTGGCATCTCTGACGTTTCCACACTCTGTTGGTCAATATATGGCTTCTGAGGTACGAATGAAAAAAAATTGATTGGATGTACATACATAATCGATGAGTTGGAGCTATACTACATGTAGGAAATTTTGTGTGTTTCGTAACTGATCATTAAAAATGTTTAACTATGTTTACTGATGTAAATAAACCTTCAACAGCATGATCAAAATTAATAACTTAGATGTAGTTGCTGTGTAATGTAATGTTTTGATTTTGGTGCACAATTTACAGATTGTGCCTTTAAAGGATAAGGCTGGAGATATTCTATATTTTTTGCATTGATAACAAATCCCATTCGAAGACCAAAACCTTATTCTTCTGTGCCATGGAGCTTCACTGTTGCCCAAAAACTGTTAAAAACACACGACTGAGCCACACTGTTGCACTGGGTGACATGTTCCTTCATTACCATTAATGTGGCAAACACTGTAGTTTATTTTGAGTCAGTCCTTCATACACCCACCTGCACAACAAATGTAATATTTACTCCAGTGTAACATTTGCTAAAAACTACTGATAATCAGACTACCACCCCATGATTCAGTCTGACTATAGGAGCAACATCAGGAGAAGTTAATTTAGCAGTTTTCCACGTCGATCAAAGAAATATGTCAATTTAAGAGATGGTAGTTCTGTAAGTTAAGTGGCTTTATGGACGCTGAAGTCGGTCGTCTGTAGTTTCACCACTGTAGATCAGACTGAAATATCTCAGCAAATGCTGCATCCACCTCAGCCGTACTTTTTGTTCAGTGCTAAATAGCAAATGTTAGAATGCCAACATGCTAAGCTAAAATGTTAAACACTACTAATCACGATTGGTGATCCATTTTTTAAGACTCAGATCTTCAGTAGGAATAAATGGGTACACAGACAGGGTAGGGAAGTCAGAAAGTATTGACAGATGCACTAATAGATTATCTTGTCTTTTCATGACATTTGTTGACAATAAGAAAAATAGAGAATAATATCAGCCTTGTCCTTTAATGTTCACCCTTTGTTTCATTCTAGTTTTTCTTGGGTTCAGACAGTAACCTGAATGCCAGTAATCTCTTTCACAGCACACCATGAAGCAGCTCCTCACCTCCTTACTAGATAGCAGGCAGTGGAGCTCTCAGTCCCACAATTCCTCTGTTCAAATGGGTCCTGAGGCTTTGTTGGAGTGGAGCTCATCAGGGAGTCCTGTCTACCTTTCTTTGGCTGTCTTTCTGCTCATGAAGGTACGCACAATGGAAAGGCCAATTAAGGAGTCTTTTATCTCTGTGTACCTGCACTGATAACAGACAGGAATCGTAACAAGGTGCCAAGCTCACTAAGCCACCCACTCCTCTTGTTCCCTTGGGTAACAGTGGCCCATGATTTACATACAGTAATTGACATTTTCACAGTAGAGTAAGCGTGCTAAAGACTGCTTAACCTTTCAGGCTGAAATGTCTTCTGATACCTGATGCTCACTCACAGCAACGCTGCAGGTGGAAGGATGGATGAATGGATTGTAAATTTTAATAACTAGTCACCAGTACTGATCAAGAACCCAATCAACCACCGACATATCTATTATTCTCATTTGTGCTCCAAGCAGATCCAAGCGGAGGGAAAACATTGCTTACTGCTGCAGAAAAAAATATCAGTTTATGTGAACATTTCTGCATTGAAAAGTTTCTCATTCCAGTACAAGTAAAGCACCTCAAATGCATTAAGCTCTGTGAGAAATTCCCTTTTCCAGGACTGACTCAGTAAGATCCACTTACTATGACATTCTGCAAATGTGAAATGTAAATGGGTATGATTCAATATTTATTTGTGCAAAATTGATTTGAGAGCACTGCAAACATTTCCCTGCACACAGATTGACAGTGACTCATCTGCTGAGCTACATGTGCTAGTATAGAGCTGTTGCGGCTGTTCAGATGACAAAGATTTGACAGTCTGTGTCTCTGCTGTTTGTTCTGAGATGTGGATGTTGGTCCTCGCTTGCACTCTGCCTCTGCCAGCTGGATATTTCATGCCAGTGTTTGTCTACGGTGAGTAAGGACCGGACGTAGGACTTGGACTTGTTTTGCTAAATATTTGAATGGCACAAGTTTGAATTTAAGTATGAGGAATTTGTCTTGCTGCATCCTCTCACCAGGATGTGAAAACTCAGAGAAACTCCTCATGTGTCTTTTTAAATTTCTGTTTTCCAGGGGCAGCTTTGGGCCGTTTGCTCGGAGAAGGAGTAGCTTATGTGTCCTCCACTGGAGAGACTTCAGGCCAGCAGTGGGCTTCTATAAATCCTGGGGGCTACGCACTTGCTGGTAGAAAAATCTGATCAATAGCCATAGTGGTGTTAATATATAGTATTTATATCCCTCTTTCATATACTTTACATTAACCAATTATGAATGTTGTACTAACCATTGTAAAGTTTCCTATTTTTGCCAAGAGAATATTTTATACCAATATTAATAAACATTGGTAAATTAGGTTTTTATGTCAACTTATTCCAGAAAATTGCAAATTTTCTGTGTTTGATACCAGGATGTAAAAACCCAATGAAACAGTATTATGCTGAATTAAATTTTGATGCACTTGGGTTCAGTTTCCAACTGACAACCAAGTTAATAGTGATCAACTCTACAATAACAATGTTATAGATCAAACTGCATTGCAGAGGTGGACTTAAGTGACTGTCTTCTACTGTATGTATATCATTTGTACCATAAGTAGTACCGTAATATGGTTTCTGCCCTGTAGGTGCAGCAGCCTTCTCCGGGGCTGTGACACACACCTTGTCCCCAGCTCTTCTGGCTATAGAGTTAACTGGTCAGTTCAGCCATGCCGTACCCATCCTCCTCGCCACTCTGCTGGCCAATGCCCTGGCTCGCTCTGGGCACCGCCCATCTTTCTATGATGCACTCTCTATCAGCAAGAGGCTCCCACACCTGCCCTCTCTGAAGAAAGCATGCCCCCGGTAAGTAGAAGCAACATGTCAGATTGATTAAAGGAATACACCAAGTTTTGGGATGATAATCTCTGTGGTCAGCTGTTAAATAGTGAGAGCACAGACATAAAAAGGTTTCATGTTTCCCTAGTATACCACTGACTGCTCCATACTAACCCTGAAGCACTACGTGTAACAGTAGTTGGATCTGTGTTGAGCATATACAGTATACGATAACACTTAAGTACTTTAGAAGTGATAATAGCAAGAAGTAGTAACTCTGAAAACTAAAAGTAACACTAATAATATATAATAATCTGAAATAATGTGCATCCAAGTGTGGGAGCTTTAATATTCCCAGGGAACACATTCCTTGTTTCCACAGAATATGAAAGCAGTGGAAAAAAAGATCTTAGAAATATGGCTAGATTAGAAAGATATCTGGAGTTCATGATATGTCGGCCATGGTAATGGTTGCTCTAGGGATGACAAGTTGACCTGTTGACATGTTGGTCTGGTCCAACACTGGTTCATATATTAAACTAAAACCTAAACTTTGCGTTGTTTGAGCCATTGTTGGTAGACATTAGAAGTTGACTCTACACACCTCTTACTCCTTTAACTGGGTCTCAATGACCCGTAACTGACATACAGTACAGTAATTGACATTTTCACAAAGACTGTTTAACCTTCCAGGCTGTAATGTCTGCTGATACCTGATGCTCTCTCACAGCAACATTGCAGGTAAAACGATGGATTTGGGGATTTTAACAGCTAGAAATCTCAGCAGCCAGCCGAGTAATGGCTGAGTCATTCGTATTGATCAAGAGCCCCATCAACCACCTCCAAATCGGTTATTCTCAATTTGCACTCTGAGGGAGGAGAACCTTACTTGCTATTGCAGAACAAATAGCATTGTATGTGGGCATATCGGCATTGAGAACAGTTTCTGATACCTGTAAAGTAAGGCATCTCTAATGCATGAAGCTCTGGGAGAAATTCACTTTTTCCAGACAGTACACCTGCCAGAAGATTCATTTACAATCACTGCTTTTTTACATTACCACATGCAAATGTGGTAATGTAAATGGACAAGTAAGAATATTTACTCTACACTTCATCTATCCAACAATTTTGTTTATTGGTGCGGTCTTTGCAGTACAGGCCACAACCTTTAATGAGAACATCCCTCACTGTCTCTCAACATAACCACCCAGTTATTTTCCTCACCTGACATTCCACCATGAGTAAATATTCCATAAACGCACTGATTAAAGATATAAATAAAGATCTGACTCATTCTTGTTGTGGCTGAAGGCTACATTCCTCATCTGTTTCTCACCCAGACTGGATTTCAGCCCATAATAATATGTTTAGATAGAAATCAAGTCGACATTACCAACAGCTCCTTGTTGACAGCTCCTCTGTTAGACACTACTTGAAAATGTGTTTCCACTTTCTCTTTGGAAAAACAAAAAGTTTCAATGCTGGTTTGAAGCTCTACCCTGTAAATGTGTTGACACTGGCAGGAACTGCACTCTTAAGAGCTTCTGACAGGCATTATACAACACACCGTAGCAACCTGAGGACTGCAGTGTTACTGTTGTTTGCTTCTGTTTGTACCTGGGCACAAACATGTCAGGTCCTCTTTTGTTACAACTATGAAATCAAACCATTCATTTTGTGAATCCTCACTTAGAATAGTTTTGAAAATGCATTAACCTCCATAAAAAGGGGTCTTTGAATTGTCCTCAAATCAAAAGCATTCTAAGGAGTTTTTAACTGGTTATGAAACAGTCTCAGTTTAATACTGATGCCTCTATATGACATACATAAGCAAACAAGACCAACAGCGAGAAGATTGGCTGTTTCTATTAGTTTCTAATAATTCTTAATGCCTGCCACCGGGTCAGATGAAATGGCGCTGGGGTTTGGTCTGGCTGAATTCGAGCTGCTTCAGCCGCTAACTGAAGGTCCGTCTCCGGAGCTGCTGTCTGCTCTCCTCCCGGCGACGTAATCTCCTTGTAGCGGGGAGTTCCATTGAGCTGCTTTATATTTTTCATGTGTTGGTCCACCATAGATGAATTCATTCTTAGATCATTGAGTTAAATAGGCTGAGTTTATTTAACCACAGCTGCTGTTGTTCCAATTGTGACATGATTCATCCCTTTTGTAGGCTTCCCTCCACACCAGTCGGACAGGTTTTGAGAGAGAAATCTGTGCAGCTTCAGAAGGCAGCTGGGCCGGTGGAGGTTCAGCATGCTGTCAACACCAGCACTGAAACACAAATCCCTGTGGTGGACTCACATGGTGCGCAGAAAAGATATTTAATAGTGTTTTACTCCCGTCTCCTGGCTAAGGAATCATATTTTGTCTAAATGGTTTTTCACAAAAAATAGAATATATCTGAGGATATGGAATCTGGGCACAAAGTCAGCAGGATCCTGTCAGATACATGCTGGTCAAACACATAGTTATGACACCACATAGAGCCCCTAAAAAGAAAAAAATGACGAGAGAAATTATGAAAAATTGTAACTGCTTTAAAAGCTGTAGCAATTCAGCAGCGTGAAAGTGCCTCGATGAAGAGCTGACAAGTGTGAGAAAATAGTCAATCGGCCAGCTGAGCCTTTCAGCAGTAATCACATGGATGATTTTTCATGTTTGCAACAGACTACTCTCAGCCCACTAGAGAGCTGCACACATTCTAAACTGTAGCACCGACTGTGGCAAAGAAAATTGATTTCCTCTCCTCTCTTCTGTTGAAGAGTCGCAGATTTTACTGGGGTTTGTTCTCCGATCAGAGCTGCTGATTTTCCTGCGTCACTGCAAGACTGAGGTAAAGGACTGGATGGAGACAGACAGGTAGCTGCAGGGTGCAGAGGAAAGTAGAGGACTGAACTGTCTGATGCTGTTTAAAAGGCAGGTCATGTCTTTACAATCCATTTGACATTGACTGAATGTAAAACAGTTGCAAAAAAGAGGATGGGAGCAGGATGTACAGACAGGGAATCATAATTTCTCAAATAATACTGAATGCTTCTGCATGACAAACATGCATCTGACAGAAAATGCATACAAATATGACTAATTTTTTGGGCTGTTTTGTGCAGACTCTAGAGAACAATCTGGATGAGGTCTGCTGCATTTACCCGACCTCTGTCCTGTTATCTCCTCACAACACCATTCAGGAGGTAGGGGGACTTGTCATTAGGGAGGTAGGGGAAATGTCATTAGTATAGATGAATTTAAAGGAATAGCTCAACACTTTGGGAAATACTCTTATTCACTTTCTTTTCAAGACTTAGATGAGAAGATTATGACCCCTCTACCTACAGAAATGTAAAAAAAAAACTGGACAAATTGTTGTTTGTCACAAAATGGTTACAGCACGTAACTCCACATAAATTGCTGTTTATACATTTCTGTTTGTGTAGCCTAAAACATGTCAATTAGTGAGCTTCAGAGGTGTTGTTAGGTGTATCTTTGAATTTGTACAGAGCCAGGCTAGATGTTTACCCAGTTCTATCCTAAGTTAAGCTAACCACATCCTGACCCCAGCTCTGTAGTTAAAGTGGCTATAATTGATATTTGTATAACAGCAAAATGTATCAAGTAATGTGACAATATGAAAGGGGTTGTTCGTAGTGATTCAGCTGCTGCCCTTGGAGCAAGTTTCAGCTCATTGTTTAGTGCCGCAACTTTACTGTTTTGGTTCACTCTCACTGCATCATTTTCGGCTGCAGCAGGCAGCTGTTTTCAACGAAAAAGCTCCAAAAACCCACTGTACACTACTTCCTTAGCACCGAACGGCTGACAGACAAAGTGAGCGACTAGCTTGTGAAAATAGTGGAGCATTTAGCAGCTTAAGAGCCAGATATTCCCTTAGGACTTGGTAGAGACCAAAAGCAGAGCTAAAAGCGAGTGAATATTGGACTTACATTCCCCAGGTGGACACAGACTCGACGAATGAATTATGATGTTGCTCCTTAACTGCTGGATGTGTAAATAAGCAATTGTTTGCCATATCGCTCTTCTCATCTAACGCTCGGAAAGAAAGTGAATAAGCATATTACCCAAAATGGTGAGCAATTTTTTAAACAGTTATTTTAAATGCAGTGTCCTCTTCGTCCTCACAGGCCCACAGTATCCTGAGTCTGGCTGGAGCTCAGACCTTGTTTGTCGCAGACAGGGGAAGGCTTGTCGGGCTCATCACAAGGCCAGAGGTAATGAGTGTCTGCATGTAATGTGTGTATTCACACTCACCAACACTCACAAATATCATTTTCAATATTTTCTTAATGACACATACAGCTTTATTCTGTTGCATTCCTCTGTGGGCATTTGTCTCGTCCATATGCACTTTGCAAACAAGCCCATGTCCCTGTATGGATTTGTTAATATTATGCAGGGCGTAGGAGGCAAAATGACTACTTAAGGATTCAAAGCAGTCTCTTTCTCTTCTTCCCTCCCTCCCCATTTCTTTCTCCTCCAGATGAAGAGAATATTAGAGGACTTGGCCAAAGAAATCTAAGCAGTGACACACAGGAAATAAGCACATCTCTTGACCTTTTTTTAAGCATGAATGAATCCATCTCTGTCTGATTAGCTGTAACACCAGCCTGGCTCTAATAATGATATCACTTCTTCATTCCCCAAGCGTAACAATATTTGCACACAAACGAAACTGTCATTAGCTGGAGGCTCCTATGATAAACATTTATCAGAGGTTTTTGTCTTGCTTCTTATTGTAATTAGCAGGATCTCATCCGCCGAGGAGATTACACACTATCTCTTTCACTGATGTGAACTTTGTGACGCAGAATTATTAAAAGTGGGGATGAAAACAAAAGCCTCTAAAACAGTTTGTACACCAATTAACACAATGTAACCCTGCTGGTGTGCTAAACCACACTTCTATATATCTATTTCTCTGAAGCGTACCAGAAGTTTGAGATTGACTTTTTACCTTCCATGCAGCCGTTGGTTTCTATTTATTTCAATACACCATGAAAATCCTGTTGCAGACAATTGAAACGTCCTTGAGATCATCTAAAAGGGAGTCCCAAGTTAAAGCTTTTATGTGTTTGACCATGCCACCAGAATAATATGCATTAAAACTTTCCTCATAGCGGCTTTAAGGTAAAATGTTGAGTGATTTCTCACATTCACATCAGGGATATGGCAACAGTTGCCTTGGTAACGAGGTTCCTGCTCAGCTTAATCAAATCTTGATTGCAGTCCAAATTACTGTTAGTGATTTTCTGATGTGATTATTAAAGCTCAGGAAAAATGTGAATCATAAATAAACTTCACAAAACAAAAGTGGTAAGTATGAAGCAATAAACATGGCAAGATATGACAGATGAAATTAAGTATCCATAGTCTTCTTTGTCTAAAACAACACTCCTCATGACACAGTGTGTCCGTCAATTAAAAGAAATCTGCCATATAATAATAAATGATAAAAAATTATACTCTGCCTTCGTATGATTATCCAATATGTTTGTTGCTTGAAGTGTTGTCTGTGTATTGAAGGCAGATTTTAAAGGATCTTGTTTTCATCCTTTCTGGTTATGATAACATTGTACTCACCAAAGTAATTGTTGAGATCTTGGAACACGGTAACTACGCCAGACTTACAAAACGTTTTAATAAACTAAATTTTTTTAAAAAGCGACAAATCACACATAAGGATTCAGGGGGGTATTATCTAAGGAGATGACTCATGTTCAGTTTGTGCAACTCATTTTCTAATGAAATTTAAAATCAACTAAAATTATTTCTTAAGATTGTCCATGCAACTGGGCACTGCAGGACTCTAATCTAGTAGTAATAAATCCCACTTTTGAAGAGCAGCTCCAGTCCCTGTTGTTCCTGTTGTTTCCAGACTGATCTTCAGACACTATATTGATTTTGATAAAATAATCATTCTGCATTTATTTCTCTGACACCTTAAACCTTTTGACCAACACAGCAATAACTTGCATCGTGTCAGAGTGTAACTGTCATCTTTTACTTTTCTACTGTCACATTTCCTTCGCAGAGCAAAGCTGCTACAGCAGTTGTTGTTGCACTGTAGAACTAATTAGACCTCAAATTAGTTGACGGTTCTGCTTAAGGGTTTTGTTTCATGATGGATGTGATCATACTAGCCGTGCACAGCCTTTTGTTCTGTTTTTTCTTTAAATCAATTGAACACCATTCAAAACAGGAAAACAGGCACAAAGCACCACACAGCCCAGCTTCATTTTGTTTAAACCTGCGCAAAAAAGAACACCATGACAGGAAACAACAGCACTTCCATTCTTCAACCATCTCATAGAAAGGACTGACAGATAATTGGGTGTACGCTTTCTTCACAAAAGACTTCTCTCTAGATTCAGATGACAAATCTCAAAGAAGATTTTCAATTTCTTTCATATTTTCTCTACTCAGACTGCCCTCACCTTATTGTCCCTTAGCCAATTTGATCTGTTCAATTCATCAATGTGAAAGAAAAAGGATCAAAAACAGGACTGGACAACCGTATACAGTACATATATTAAAATTGATGTTTTATAACAAGATATTTACACCAGTACTGTTGACTCTTCACAGTTCAGTTCCACATATAATATGAAATGTTTAATGTACATTGAATACAAAATGTAACGGGAACTATGTACATTCACAAATGTATATGTTTCAACCAGGGAGAAAATACAATTTGGAGTCTTTGTATCTGAAGACCAGATGCTTAAACCTTTCCAGACAAGCCATTTGAGGAATAGCCTCTGGAGATATCTCACAGATGTCTGTGTTTATTTTTTGTATCAGACATTGCTGGTGGTTGAGGCTCAAGTTCTCTCAGTGAGGCTCATTTTAGAGATTGCCATCAAGATTGCTGGCTTGTTTTCCTGTAAAGCCTAGTTATAAAAAACGTCATCCTCAGATAGCGAGCTGCTGTCTACGTGTCGCACAGCAGCCTCTGTAGTCGCAGTGCTTCTGTCCTCGCAGGGATGATCTCTGTCCTGCTGAGTGTTAGACGTCGGGGAAATGGAGTCGACTATTGGCGGAGGGACCAGGTTGGCCGCCCTGTTGTTGCCATAAGTCTGGGTGTGGATGCTGTACAGGTGCTGGGGAACGCTGACGCTTCCACCGTCCAGCAGGAACTGAGACAAGAAGTGGCTTTGTGCGGCTGAGGAGGGATAATAACACTCTCAGTGAAATGATTGCTTCTTGAAAACGCTTAAAAACATGATTTGAACAACACAAAGACAAAGACAAACAGTGACAGCTGAGTCCTTTCAGATTGTAGAGATTTTTTAAGCTATAGCTCTTCACAATGGTATATTATAGAAATACTACAGGTGCTTGAATTGGATCAAAAAAAGGTACCATTACTCTGAACCAGCTGCTGCACAGCATGTAGCTTTTATCTTAGATAACATATGACTGTAAATTCATGAGGAGCATGTGTGCAAGGAATTATTTTTGAAATAATGAAATACAGTGAATTTCCTTCACAGCTGGAACTTCAATGTACAAAATATGGATAAAGGATAAATGCTTTTATTTAGTTTACACAACTATACCTTTGCAAGCAGGCTTCAACAAAATCATTTGAAAATGAGCTCAAATTTCCATTTCCATTTCAATTTCCATTTCAACATGGAGCTGTTTACATTCAGGCTTTTAGTCAGGGACAAGGTACCGGTACACAAAAAGGAGTATGGGTGCTCATGTGGGCAAAAAAAAGATTTGTCAGTAGGCCTACTCCACTGGTGAGTAGCGGTCCAATTCATGCACTTGGTACACAGGAAAGAAATTTGATAACAAAACTAAAAATCTATAGCCAGGCTGGAGCCCCCATAATGCCGTACAATTAGTTGGGGCAAGGACAGGACAAAGACCTGAGGGTGTCCCCAGAGGAAATGACATGTTGTGACCGTAATCAAGGGTATCTCTCCCATACTGTGGCCATTTTAGGACATCAAACTCAGCTGCACTTATGCTGCGTTCACCTCATGTGGGATGAAAGGTGAACCACAGGAAATGAATAAACCATGAAGAAGATTCCCATGTTTATGACTTTAAAGATGTAGTCTACAATTCTAATCCAAAACAGTTTTTGTCAAATTAAGTGAATATCTCCTCGTGGTCTGCTAGCTTTCCATTCTGCGTGTGCCGTCTGACACCTCAAAATGGTTATTGGTTGTGTTATAACAAGTGTCATCTACATGCTGAATGTATTATCTAGCTATGGACTACGGTTGTATGGTATGCTGACTTGGCCATATGCAGGAAGAAATAGTGCCTTTACCAAATTAAATTCGGATTCAGTTATGTTGACACATTTCACACAATGTCCGATATGTGTATATATAGCACCAAGTCAGATATATGGAGCAGAATAACAGCATGTTAACATGCTAGCATTACCATGCTAACATGCTGTATTAGCATTAAGCTCAAAGTAGGGGTGAGGTTGCCTGGAATATGGTAACTATTTTCAAGATGCCATGAACTGCAGTGTTGGACAGGGAATTTTGCTTGATGGCAAGCCAAGGCATCACCAAAGTCAACAGGAATAATCCTCTGGAGATCATGAATGTGTGTACATAATTTAATGGGTTAGTCCTTCAAAAGTGGAGGGATTTCACTCTGGGCCAAAGTATAAGACAAATGCCAACAGTGTGGCTCACTGACTGACATTACACTCCCTACAGCAATGTCATGGGTTAGAGCAAATTTGGTGCCACCAAACAACAATCATCTACCTAAATGGGGCTGATTAGTGCCATCTTAATTATTGGGGATGGGATCTGCTCTGTAATACCAAGAAACCATGTTTTTTTTACAAATTATATACAGTATTTGCATATAATATGTTATAAAACCTATTATATTGTATTATATTATATTTGCATAACATAAAATAAATTATGTTGTGAAACAGAAATTAATTATTTTATCTGTTATGTCTCGTTTGTATCGAAAATCCATCATCAACATTAAAGAAAGGACTTCAGGGTAAAATAAGGACTTTGAGATTATAATCTTTTGGTTCACTTGTATTCAGACAAAACAAATCTGCAAAGTTTTCAGTACACTCCAGGGAGAAATTTCAAATTAAAATAAAAGAGAAATTTAATGCTAAAAGCTCCGGTGACACACGGGATCCTTTTATACAACGAACCTTGAAAGCTGGTGGAGGGCTGCTCTAAGCTGTCGTTCATGGACCACACATTCATGGCTGCCTCAGCCAGGGCAAACTGCTCTGCTACTCCTGCAAAACAAAAGGCATACAAACACATTTTATGTTGCTTTTCTCAGAATTCAGCCCCTTGTTGTTTTTCACCAAGTCTTCCAACACCACAAACAAAGGGAAATCGAATAAGTGCACTAGATTTGAGTCACTGTCATGGGATGTCTTAAGGGCTATTGATTTTTTGTGGATGTTCCCTTTGTACAAGTCAATCGAACAAAAACAATACCCTGAAGCATCTGAGCCTCACTTCATCTCCACTGACCACATCTTGTTTTCTTGAATTAAATTCACCCTTCTGTCTCACCTGCAGCGAAGCGAGCTTCCTTGATCTCGTCCGTCATTTGGGAATAGAATTGTTCATCCTCCTGCAGCTCAGCCCCCATCCCTCCCCAGCCTCCACCTCCTTTACCCCAGGCCCCGCTCCAACCTCCCCCACCTCCCCTGGCCTCGCCGCCTCCACCCCAGCCCTTCCACTCAATCAGGTGAGCAACTCGCCCCTGGGCCATCGCCGTCGGCTTGGTGATGTGCTCTTTTATCGTGGCCACCAGACCTAAATAAGGGGAGGAGAAAGAGAGATACATCTTGATAAAGTGGATTAGATAAAGGGTAACCAGGCTGAAAGGATGGGATATACATGTGGTATGTGGTAGCATAGCAAAGCAGGAGATAATTTGAGGAAAAGATGAAGTGATACTTGAAATGGTGTAGGTAATAGAAAGGAAGGGAAGGGCAAATAAATGCCACAGTGAGAGACAGGGATATGGAAATGGAAAAAGGAGACACATGGAGGGAGAAGAATCATGAGATGGTTATACTTGTGAAGAAATTCTACATTTTTAGCATAATTCAGACTTTGAAGGTGAGCATTTACTCCTGATTTGCATAACCTGAACCATGAAAGAGGCATTTCTGCTGCTGCCTTCTGATGTAGAGCTCCATAGAAAACAAATTGGAGAAGATTGAAAATGAGAGTGTAACAGCACCCAAGGTGATTTTGGAGAGAATTGTACATTTTCTTGTTTATTACCGACATCACTTCTACAGCGCTGTATGAAGCTCACTTGGACAGAATACCTAATAAAAAAACATGTCATGACTTGATGATTTTTTTTTTTTTTTTTTTACGGTTTACACAAATTAAAATTTCCATTCATTAACAACACAGCATGAAAAAACAACTTTGGTCTTATTTTTTAGTTTTCATATTCTAGAGGCCTGATTAAAACGTGTTGCTTGCCAGAGCTGTTTTTAAGGCTTTAGGGGGAAAGTCAAGTCTCCAGTCTTTTATGAGGAAATTCAGTTGCAAGTCCTTCAGGTCTCTAAATGCTGACTTTTAAAATGACACAGCTTTTGCTGATGCATTTCATTCCTGCATTTCAGCTGTTTTACACATAAATGAGACAAGTCCTTTCCATGCATGCAGTACAGTATAAGTCTAAAGGTGTTTACTGACAAAAAGTGAAGCACATTTTTGTCTTGCATGTGCGTGAATTTGACCTCTGGACCGTTTGTGCGGTCAGTGTTGATTCGCTCCAAACAGCCAATGTACCAAATGTACAGACATTGACTTTGTATGCAGTCGCACTGCCTCTTATATTCGCCTCACGTTTTGTCTGAACACACTCAAGCTGTGTGACCATGCAAGGCCTGTTTCAAGTTATACTTTCTGTGTCCACTTGGCGCAGACTGTATGTGGAACACGTCTTCGTGGGCAGACATCCAATGTACTATAAACACAGCAGCATCAGTTTTCATTCTGGGATGTTACCAGGTCAAAACTTGAGACATGAATCTTGTTGTTTTCAAGTTTCAAGTCAAGTGTTCAGGGAGTCTCAAGGAAGTCAAATCTCAAGCCCTTATTGTGGTGACTCAAATCCAAGCCTCAAATCTACAGCTCTGCTCGCTCTAAATGGACTCTTGTCATGCAGTAGCTAATAGAGATGCTGTGTCCCTGTGTCTCTACAGTAATATGTTATTCATAACCCGTAGAACCACCGGGCAAGACTATAAAGAAGCCATAATTTCTTTTAATCACAAGAGACGGGTAGAAAGGTCTAGGGACATGAGGAGTTCAAGTGGAAGTGACAGCAAACTGAGGTCATATTGCAGAACAGGTAAATTAAATGGATGTAACAGGACAAAAAAGGAAAGGTTGAAAAGGCAAAGGTGGAGGAAGAGAACGAGGAGGAAAGGTTAAGGTAAGAAGTTAAAGGAAAAAGGCAGAACAATGTCAAGACCAGGAAGAGGGGAGGACAGGATACCAGCTTAGAGATGAGAAAAACAAGGAGCAGATAGGAAGAATATTTCAGAGTGAGAAATGGATACAGTCAAATAAAAGAAGGGAGCCAAGAGAGTTGGCAGCCTGTGCTAATTGAAACCGAGAAAAACATCACAACATGTTATTTTCATTTGAGCTCAACACCTAGAGACTCTTCTCTGCGTTTTTTTGTGCACTGTGACACCCACTGCTGTCTCACACTGCGTTCACTGTGTGACGACTCTGTTCTGGCTGAGGGAGCTATGTTTGTATCTATTTAAGTTATGTGCACACAGCAGGAAATTATAATATAATATTCTGGGCTTGACGTCCACACTGCAGCGTGAAAAGGACTTAATCAGATTAGGCTGGCATAGTACCCCACAGAACAGTCATGCGTTCCATGTGTCCCCCTGAATGCAGTGGGCAGGCAGCAAACTAGCCCAGATTTTTCTGTTGCTTTGTAGGTAAAGTGTACTTAACAGTATTAAAGACACTTTCAGCTCCAGAGGAGGCTGGAAAACACTGTACTGTTCGGGGCTACTGACTGCGCAACTGCAACTGTTTCTATGCAGGCCTGATGGTGTTCTTATGTTGGATTAAAAAAGTCTGTGTGAACAAAACTAAAACATTTTCATGAGTTTGCGCAGTTAGATGGTCAGATAAAGCTTAAACCTGCATTAACTGATTTTCTGGCTGCTTGGGGACAGCAGAAACAAGTTGTAAACACAACAGTGATATATTATCACCTTAAAGTTGATAGGGCTGACTTCTTAAATACAGTTGCTTATTTACTGTACACATCCAGCAGACACAGAGTATCAGTAGCATTAGTTTAGTCATGTGTCTGCCCACCTGACAAATGTAAGTCCAGTATTCGCTAGCTCTGTTTTTTAGTCTTCACAAACTCCTGGGGAAAAGGTTTGATTCTTTAGCTGCTACATGCTCCACCATGTTCACTTGTTAGGTGCTAACTTTGTCTGTCTGCTGTAGTGCTGGGCAGGTAGTTGGTTTATGAGAGCTTTTCACTGAAAACAGGTACCTGCTGTGTCTGGAAATGACGTTGATGAGAGCAGTGAGACTGAACCAAAATTAAGGTTGTGAGCAGTAAAACCAAAACAATGAGCTGAAAGACATTAAAACGTTCCGTAGAGCTGAGGGGACCTAAAGAGAGAGATAATTCCCTGTGGGTTCATCTCTATGTACCTTACACCTTACACACAGGGATTAATGATAATGATAATGGATCAATTATTATAAAAAATATTGATTATAGCGGCTTTAAAGTGGGGGTTCTATGGAATACAAGTACTGTCTGTTATTTAAATACTATATAAACATGAAGTTGGTTCTCCTCACTGCATCACAAACATTTTGACGTATAAAACCAATCAAACATTTTTGAGCTGCTGTAATATCACAGCTAGAAAAAAAAGTGTACGCAGCTAGATTCAGTCTTTAGAGATGTTATTTTAAGGGAAGAGGCAGGATCAACTATACTGCCAGCCATCATGAATAATGTTATCGTCATGTTAATGAACTCCAAACAGCCTGTTTTGTTAGAGGTGGGTGTGGAGCTCTGGAAAGGAAATCATTTTTGGTGTGTGTTATAGACATGCAGTAGTCATACCTGCGCATTTGCTAAACTTTGTTATTATTCATTAAAAGACATCTAATTAAAAGAGAAACAGGGAAGTGAACAAAATCAGATATGGTAAGTGGGGAGTGTGAGAAGTTCAGCCATGGCCCACATTTCTGAGCCAACAAGCTTGTCAACACATCATCTGAGTTTACTTGGTTGCTGTGAGAAATGATTGGGTTTCTCAGAGTTGTTTATCATGTTGCTACAGTAAACACAGAGTTGCAAGTTTAATGGAGTAACCAGAGTCAATCACGTCACTTAAATAGACATAAAATAGACATAAATTGCATTATGTGAAGCATTGCTCCCTGCTGTATGTTGTGAGGAAACTGTGCAGATCAACAAACATGGAGTAAAACCAGTAGGAGCTGCATTCAGTGCTTTGTTATTTACTCACCAACGTGGGAATAATTCAAGAGAATAACATTTAATCAAATCCTAAATGGGGTAAAATTGATAAATACTGTATTTTGCCTCAGCCTAATCAGTCAAGCGACAAGACTTGATTTCAAGCAGTGGTGGACCGAAACAGTAATTTAAAAAAAAATCCCATAGCAAATCAAAGCTGCAGTGTGGTAACTGTGATGAAAAAAAAACTAGGATCCAAACAATGTGGGATTTTGAATGCTGATAAATCCAAAAAAATACAGACTATGGGATATAGTAAAAGTAATCAGTTTTTATAAATTAATGAGCAAAATAACAGTAATGAAGGTGGTAAGACCACTTGTATTCTGACTAACTGTCTGATCATGGCCTCGGATTTAATCCATCCATACAAATGCATTACCAAGGGGTTTGGCCAGCAAATCTCACCATTTTTGACTGTATCAAATACTTAGAAACACTGAGTGAGTGAGAGGAAACGTCAGGGGATCACCAAAGTCATCGGGTTTCATCCTCTGGGGACCGTGAATTTGTGTACAAAATTTTGCACTAAACTATCAATACTTGTTGAGATATTTCAGTCTGGACCAAAGTGGTGGGCGAGTGACTGACCGACATAGCCATCCCCAGCCACACTGCTAGCATGGCTAAACACAGATGCAAAAATGATTTTTCATTCCCTCCATGCAACACTTTAAAACTGTCTGCACAACTGATGGGAAGATTACAATTAAAGTTACTGTTAATCATGGTCCCCAGAGCATGAATGTAAACATTTTTGGTGACCCTCTGACCTCTCCTTTAATACAACCATCAGGCCAAAATTTCTACTTGTATACAGGAAATATCTTAATCTAATTGCCATGAAATTTAACGAGCACATTCATCCTCCCCGGAGGATGACTAACTCAGTGAACTTTGCTCTTTTCTATTAACTTTGCATGCAAGATATCTCATAATCTACTCTGCGAAAGCACATTCATATTGTAATAGCGATGTTTAGTCCCACTACGAGGCTGTAAGAGCAACAAAGCTGTCATCAGCTCATTTGTCCGGCCCTACACTGTTGCATTTGTGGAATCTAATGAACACTTCAGTTTCTTGGTACTGCTAGCAGGGCTTTAGCAGCAACTGTTAATAAAATCACATCAGCCTGATATATCTATCAAACAGCATCATACAAGAAGAATAAAATAAGCAATAATGCCTGCATGATAATCTTACGAATATAATTATTTTTGTACAATAATATTTGAGTTTGCTCAGTGTGATCTGATTTGAGCAGTTAGGTTGTCAGCTGCACTTTGCGACTGTCCAACTCTACAGAACTTATTTCGCCAATTTAATGACTGACAGTGATGACTGACAAGTGATTAAGTCAGAGTAAATGTTAAAAAGCTTTTTTTTTTTTTTGCTGCCAAAGCGGGTGTCAGCCTCTCACCCGTGACCCTGAATGTCTGTATTTGTCTAACATATTCATAATTATCTCAGCGTAATAAAGGAGCTTTCACTGGGAAAAGTTCAGCAAGGCATAGCACATTAACTCGGATAATTAACCTCCCGCTGAGAGAGGGGAGCAGTCGAGATGAGGCAGACAGACACAGGATGGGGAAAAGGAGATGAAGAAGAGTAGGAGGCACCAAGATGAAGAGAAGAGGAAGCCAGACTTAAAAGTGGAGAAGAAAATCAAATGGGAGGTTGTTTACTCAAGTCTGTCTTGGTATATTGGTGTTACAGCATGTGTGTGAGAGAGAAAGAGCACGAATGAGCATGGAAATTACATTACCAACCTCCCATGGTTACTAACGCAATTTCCCAGCTTGCCTTTTTCCCAGTCTCATATGTTTGATTCATAATGGAACACAACATGAACTACACCTGTTCATGTTTGTGTGTGTGTTCGTCTCACCGATCAAAGAGGAGGTGGCCAGCTCGCCGATGTCATAGCGGCTGGTTTTATCTGCCACACTGCCGTTGGAGGGATTCTGGCCATCCTGCACAACATGATGCAGAAGAAGAGGGAGAATATCACGTCTTCATCATTGATTCAAGGTGAAAAGATTGTATTTTCAGTGGGAACTAAGAAAATAGCTTCATTTTAGCTTGTTGACACTGCATTTATGACAAGTCCTGTGGGTTCTGAATGGATTTCATCTGCCAAAGAGAGATTTTTTTCCTCTCACAGAGGAGCATGTAAACCTTTGTTTTGAGTCATAGAAATCAGCAGAAGCACAAAAAAACAGCACATACACACATTTGCATACATCTTCCTCTGGCAATCATGTCCTATGTGCAATGACTCAGTCCTTTCAAGCGCAAGTGGTGATGATGACAATAGCCAGCATTTGTGGAAATCCTGCATCAGTCACACTCTGAATGAACCGCCATCAAAGGAAGTACTTTAAACTCAAACCTGTGTGGTCTTTACACCCAAGTGGCTGCAATCAATATGGGAAAAGAAACTGCACTTCAAACAGATGTCTCTTGGTTTAGTATTCTTGATTTGAGGGTTAAATTTTCAAGCTTTCTGATGATGTTGCAAGCAAAATGGGACTACAAGTAAGTACATCCGTACACATAAGTGCTTGGTGCATGATTCCAATTCAAACTCATGGAAACCAGCCCAAATTAAGTTTTACAGACAATAAAATTCTGCATAAAAGTCACTTGAATGTAAAATGAGCAAAGTGGGAAAACCAAGCGCTCTCTTGGGCAAATAAATGCTGTGTCTGTTTTTCACATGAACAGACTGCTGCTTCGTTGCCAGATGTGTGGTCACTGCAAAACCAAGGAGGGCTTTTGAATTCTGTCCATCTGAGAAACTGTTCTTTTTACTACACAAAATCAACCATTCTTTAATAAATAGTTATTATACAATTGTTATTCAATATCATTAAATCTGTAAATGTATCATTAAATGTTAATATATAAAATACACAAATATAGAGAAAGTTTCTAGCTTATTAATCATCTTGGTAAAAGCTGGAAATTTCACTCCAGAAGCCTGCATGGAGAGTGTGAAGGAGCAGACTGAACATGTCATGTGCAAGATAAATTGAGCTGATCTTCCTACCTTCAGGTACACTTAACATATCATGGGCAGATAATTAGCTAAATTACAGATCGGATCATTTTGAAGCGAGTCGGTAATGTGGACCATTAAAACCCTCCATTAAACATTCTGCTTATTTCACTCTTATTCTGTCAGCTGAACTGTGCCGGCAAAAATGTAAACGGCCAGTTCACCCAAATTGCAGAAAAACACATTTTCATACTAATCTCTATGTCACAGTCTGTCCTCCTGTCCCTCCTCTCCAGCCAGATTTCTCATTCCCCAGGCCTCTTCATTGCTATTTCCCATCCATCCCCCAGAGGTCCTCGGACTTTTCCTCCTTTCTCCTGACTGCCCCAGCCATCTACTCACCTGTTCCCACTTCTCTCATCAGCCTCACTCCATATATACCTGCCTTGTTCCTGCTTGCCTGCCTGTTACCTGCCAACCTGTAACTACCAGTAAGCTTTGATCCTCAATAAATCTCTGAAGTCATCCTGCTGTGTGCAGTCTGCATTTGGGTCCTACCCCCTGTTCCCACTCTCCAGCACACATTTCAACACTCTAATGGTATTAGTAATGCAGATAGTTTTGGTTTTATTTGCCCAGATTTTGAGATGTCTGTCTCTGAGATTTCTTCCCAAGAACAAGAACAAGAAACAGCATCCCCATTACACTGGATAGTCCACAGAACAGAGCTACTTTTTTTGCGAGTTCCACTGAAAGCTGTTGTAATTCTGGTGAACCAACATCATAAAAGCCAATACGTGTTGCTTTCAGCCTACATGTGGTAGGTAGACTCACTGAAAAGGCCAATATCAGGCCAAAACCTACAAGGTAAAGGTGAGGGCTTTTATTCACCTTGACAGAGGATGGCTGACCCTCCACAGTCTGGTCCTGCAGTGCTGTCATGGGATGGTGGAGCTCTGTGGGGAGCAACACACACAAACACTGGTGTTAGATTCATGCTCTATGTGTGTGGGTTTCTTTTGTGTGTGTGTGTTTCTAGGCAGGGGTCATGGTCTTTAAAACCAAGACCCAGTTGCCTCTAATGGCCAGGGGTCAAGCGAGGCTCATATATAATGGATGAGAGACAGAGCGAGAGCGTTGAATGCTCATACAGTCATTTAACTGGAGTCTCGCTGCATATTTAACTTTGCACCGGTCCACACTCTGCCTGTTTGTTTTATAATTGATGGTGATGAGGTTCATATGAACGATGAAGTGCAGTTTAGAGCGATGGAGAATTAACATCATAAGAAAGGTCAGTGGACACACACACACACATGTATGCAGGAATATGAACACACGCTTGGGGTTTCCCCTGGGAGGTGTCCTCAAGACAATTTGCTGTCGCTATGGAAACGTTTCAGCAACAGGAGGCAAGTGATACCCCTCCATTTACTTAAGTCACGGTCGCCAGCAGACAGACAGACACACACATACACACACAAACACACACACAGGTTCACAGGGCTATATCTGGTCTCTGGCCTCATCAGATGCTATTAGCGGGTCAAGAAACCCACCATGATTCTTGAATCAATCCGCTGTCCTTGTGGGTGTTAAATCCCACCCTGACTCACTCTCACTCACTCTCTCTCTCTCTCTCTCTCTCTCTCTCTCTATCTCACACACACACATACACACATATGCACATACACACTCCCACTGTTCTTGTAGCTGTTTGTCTGGAGCCTCACAGCTGCCTTCCCTCTTTCTTCCCAGCTTGAAAGCGCTGCACTCAATACCCTCCACCTTGTTAAAAGGGACCCTTCCAGAACAAAAGCAGATTCACAGATTCAGGCTGAAAATAATGTGACAATGCGATGTGATGTTAAACGTCATGTACTGACAAAATAACAAGTAGATTGTTGTTTGGGGGTATCACAGAAAGCTGGTCCACCTCAAATCAACTTGTTTATTAGATTTTTTGTTTTGACAGCACAAATTAGTGCTTGTGTTCTTTCTAAAAGAGGCCCTGCTACCAGCCGAGGCACCGTTATTTTATCCAGACAGCTTCTGAGATACAACAAACACCACCTTATTTCCACCTACAGCAGTGACAGAGAGCAAAATATGAGAGAGAAAATTGCAACCCAAGTCATAATTTCAAGTCAAGTTGAAGATGAGCCTCAGATGGAGCTGTCGTATCCTAAAGCCACTGTTTTACTCCGTTTATCCTCACAATCCCTCTCACCAACCTCCTGCCCCCAAGTCTTGTTTCTAAAGCAATATCCACGGATTCACTCAGATCAAGAGGAGCTGCAAAAGAGCAAATCAAAAAAAGTTTTCGGATGAATGCTTTCATGGCAGAAATTGTGCTGTACATCAGTTTCATACTAATCATTCCTCTGATGGGTTCACATCATACAAACACTTCTGTCAGGCTAAAAATATGATTCAGGTGGTTTTACCCTACATCTCTGCTGTCGACACCTCAGGGATGTCTTTACTCTAATTTACTGTAATTTTCTAGATTCTCACACACACAGGTATCCCTTCAAAAGCATGATGTAACTTTCTGAAACAGTTCTGCTCCTCAGCAGTTTCTTGGCTGCTGTCAACACTTCCTACAGGTTGATCCAACCCCAACCAACACACAAACAGGTGGACTCTGGCACTGACCTTTGTGACCTTTGCAGAGGCAGGCACCCATGGTCTCAGGACGGCCGGGCAGTTATCTGTTCACCATGGTGGCTTGAGGATGAGGAGGATGAGGAGCGGGTGAAAGAGAGGAAGAAGGGGAGGAAGGAAGGGAAGCAAAAGAGGCAGCAGTAGTGTCAGTCAGCGGAGGAGCAGAGAGAAGTGAGGAACTGAGGCAGGGGGAAAGTAAGAGCGGATGCCAGATGAGCTGCAGGCTGATGCATTGGCTGACTTCTCTGTATAGGAGGAGAGAGGTGAGAGAGCGACACAGACAAAGTGTGGGGAGGGGGCACAGAGAGAGAGAGGAAATCGGGGAGAAAGCATGAATGCCTGTTTGCTGACGATTCTGTATCCCCTCCCCTCTATTTCTTCTATTCTCCTCCCACTCTATTCTCCCTCCCCATCCTACTGTATATAGGAGACTTTGAAATGAGGACTTGATGACGGAGCTATGTGTTGAATATTTTAATTCTATTCTAATCTATGGAAACAATTCAACACCTTGTTTTACAGTACACAATAATGTCTACTTGCTACTACTAATTTATAATATATTACCAGGCAATATCATTGCACAGTGTATGTTCAATACATATTAAAGTTAGAGTATGGTCCTATGTCTTTAAGTCAGTCTCTATTCTCAGACTTTATTAGATCTATCTATCTATCTACCAAGACCAAAATTATACTGCTGTTAATACTTCACATGAAAGAATATCATTCCTCGAAATTAATATCTAAAAAACAAATTTAGTAAAAAAATAAAATAAAATAAAAAAGACCAAGAAAACACATTATAATACAAGTTTTGAAGTTTGATACCCAGCCATCTATGCTGTAATAGATAATCTAATAGCACACTCATTCACCATTGAGATTACAGTAAAAGCTCAGTGTCCTGAGGGTTTTATTTTTCAGGTTTTAAAATACAGTCATGCCAAAAATGTGTTTTTCTGTATGGATGAGATAAACGAGCAAGATCTAATTATTGTTGTTTTTTCCTGATATTTGTGGTGTTTATCAAACAGATTTTGGTGCAATTGATGGTATATATGATTTTTCTGCTCCATAACCTCTGAGCTGAATCTTGAATTTTACATTCAACAAATTCCAGATATATATAGACTTTGTAACACACACATTGACATCTTTATACACAGCATGTTGTGTCTCCTGTGCCCTTGTTAGCGCTGTCACAGGGTGCAGGTACACACACACACACACACACGAGCACTTATAATGAAACAATCAGACACAATATTCCTTCTATGGCCCTTGTTGTCCCTGTTTGTCTCTGATTCCTGCTGGTGCGAATGCTGGGATAATGTAACTAGGGCTTTGCTGACATCATCTGCGGCAACAGTGCCCTTGCCTCCATCGTGGGGAAAATCCTGTTGCCATGGCAATCAAGCCTCTCCATGCAACAATACATGGGGAGATTTTTTTTGACTGATATGCTTGAGCTTCAAATTTTATTAGCCGGGAATCTCAGCAAGGACCTGGAATGCCTTTTCAGAGGTCATCAACAGTGTTCCAGGCTTCTCTCAGGGGATTCTAGGGGTCTGTGGGTTTCTGGAGGTGGTTCCTTTTTTCAGGAGTCCCTTGAGGGCAGGTTGATAAGATTTGAAATCATGAAAGAATTGTTCCAGGACTCCTGAAAAAGCCTCAATGAACCCTAAAACCTCCCCAGAAAGTTGTGGAACTACCTCAAGAAACCCATGGACCCCTTGAGAACACCCTAAAAAAGACCGCCAAACTTCAAACTTCATCAAGGACTACACACTGAAGAAACCTTAGAGCACTTTCAAGAAACAGGGGTCCCCCATACATCCCTTAAACCCCACTGGAGGAACCTTGGAAAACAGTCAGAAAACAGGAACCCACATCAAGAACCATGGGACGTCTTGTCCCTGGAAAACCCCCAAGTGTCCCTGGAACCTCTTTTAGGACCAGTGGAACGCCCTCGGGGACTGCTGGAAGATGTTCAGTGACCCCTATAACACACTCTAAGGACCCTCAAGAAACCCATGGAAAAGCTCAAAGAACCTTTTACCCCGTCAAGGACTTGTTTAATCCCTCTGGAATATTTTTAATGATCTCTAGAATCTTCTTCTAAAGACTCTTTTTAAGTCCCTGAACTGCATATTGAGACGCAGTCCTCGTCATGACAGAGGAGAGGGCTAGTTAGGAGCAGTCTGACCTCTTGTGGTAAAAAGGCAAAAGTGCAGCAGCTCTATTATCACATATCTTATGCAGTATATCAACGTCACAGCATTCCCTGTGTGTTCTGTTTCAAAGTATTTGCTGTTAACTCCGTGTGTATTGTTAAACCAAACAAGACTCATGGTCATTCGGTTCCTGCCTCTCACCTTGCGCGCCGCAGAAAAGTCGATTCCTCGGCTGTTAGATATTTCTATATCTCCACTTCAATCCTTCAACATGTCTCGACTCCGGCTGTTGTGCAAACCTTTTTGTCCCTGAGTGCAGTTCTTACATGTACTGCCTATAAAACAGCCTGTCTTATGCTCCTTATGTGTGACTGAATCTTTAGTCTGTTTAGATCTTCCATCAAACACAATGAATCTTGAATTTGATTAGATGAGAATGTGGGTTTTTGCCCAGTAGTTGAAGAGAGCAAAGGGAACAGGAGGAATGTTTAACGTCCACACACACACACATACACTCACACACACACACACACACACACACACACATACGCCATGATGCTCCTTACTGGGAAGCCACAGACATTCAGCAATAATCATCTCTGTGGTCCCTTAAGGCAAAGGGAGTTGGATGCCTTTCAGTACTGGATGATTCACCAATATTGCCATTTATATGCACATCATACATAAGACAGTGTTTTCATTTTATACTGTCACGTTATGATGGAATACAAGTGTGACTACTTTGATTCTCTAATTGCAAAATGCAATGATTCAGCCTCTGGGTAAATTTTACTTTTCTTTGTTGCAGTCTGTGTCAATGTGGGAATTCCCCACTCTGATTTTAGTAAAATATGGTGGGAAAAAAATTTACTTGGAGGTATATTTTAAACCTTTCACAAGGTCAAGCCGACAGACCACCGTGCTTTTTATAGACCCACCCTGCTTCGCATTCACACAGCTCCACATTTCACACTTGGAGCCGCTCAGCAATCCTCCACTGTCGGCCAGTGGGAGCTGAGGAAAATTCGGCTCTTCAAGGAGAACCAGAGTCAAAGGTTTTATATGAAAACTCAACATGGTTTGGCTGCAGTAGCTCTACTTGAGGTTGTAGGATCACATACAACAACAAAATCAGCCCAGTTGAGGCTCTGATGAAGGCTTGTTTGGCAAATGGCATAAGCCTTATAAAATGGGAAACAGAGACTAGAGAGTTTTGAGCTTTTGGTGCTTTTGGAGTGCGGCTTTACTGGTTTATAAGTGGCCAACTCATAATGAAAGTACATAATAGTCCTAATGCTGTAATCTAAATCTTGCAATAAGGTTAATGTTAAAATTAAAAGAGGTCTGAACGTATCCATTGAGCCTTATAGATGTTTTTCACAGCAGAGCTCGTCATAGCAGGAAACCGGGATGATTAAGTTTGAATTTTTCATCTTGAGTTTTGGTGTCTGAATTTAATCCAATTAATTTGGTTTGGTTAATTTTTTGAATTGACATGATTTAGATTTTTTTGGCTTAAGTTGAATTCAACAACTTGAATATAGTGTTTTTTGTGCATTGAACATCTGAATTTGTGAACTGTGAAAAGAGAAATACGTAAAAACAAGTTTTTTAAATTGCACCACTTGAAAATGATCTACTGGAAAAACCACATAAATTCAAATAGATGTTTTGTATCATAGTCGTACACCCGCCTACATCGCTGGCCTTCTAGTCGTCCTCCTGAGAAATTCCATCTGCCCTGCCTTCTGGTTGTTGATATATATTATCATTTTCCCATTAAAATCATGTTCAAGCCTTCCTGGTTGTCTGCATTTGGGTCCTCTTCCTTGCTGCCTTCTACACACCCAGCATTTCCCAAATGTTGAAGGGCACCTCTGCAATTGAGTTCCTCAGTTCCTTATGTTTCATTTCTTGTTTTCTTTCTTTGATCCACATTTTCCACCTTCTGAGGCTCCAACGTCTGTGAAAAAAGCTCACACCATTACGTAATATGTGGTTAAAAGTTCTGGCTGGAGACCTGTTTGGACTGTAATGTGCCTGTCATGATCTTATCTTCAACCTGCGAGACTTGATACGTTTTTCTTTGTGTATGTATTCTGGAGCCATTACAAGACCTACATTTCACTTTTACATGTCATTCATAAGTAAGCAGAGAAAACCTGTATGGAGCTCCTTGTTTCTTGTTGGCTTTTACTTTTGCTTTCTTTGCAGAGTCCAGAGACACACGTGCCAAGTACAACATGAAGAATGCTGGGAAATATCTCGCCGAAACAACGGAAGACAGTTTGCTGTCCAACATGACTAACCATATGAGACTTTCTGAGGAAGTGTGAGGGACTTTCTGTGGCTTGCCTGCACATGTGGACGGTGACTGGAAGTCTCAGTTCCATATGTCTCAATAACTAAGTAATCATAGTTATATGTATTGTGTGTTACGGCCTTATTCTGCCAGAACTCCCACCGTGTCAGGCACAATGAAACCATAATATTAGCTCTAGAATCACATGATAGACTGAGCATGTTGAAAACCACTGTCTGCAGATTGACCACTCTTCCCTCCCTTTCCTGCCACTTCTGATCTCTTTTTCTCATTTTCTGTGTTTTGCCACAGAAGCACCAAAATAGCCCTCTTAGCTTTGAGGAAAACATAGTTTGAAGACACCAACTTAAATGGCTGTTTCGCCCCACAAAAATGGATGTGAAAATGGGGAGGACTTTTGCTGCCTAATGGCTCTGGTTACTTGGCCTGCAGCAAAGTTGGCAAGGTCTCTCAAGGCTACACCAACAGGAAATTGCATTAATCCAGAGCTGGGCTGAAGTAATTCACTCCCTTCTTTATTCAAGGCTTTGCCAGAGTTTCAGCGGACCACCTCGGCCGTCCTGGTAGAGAAGAACAGGAGTGGGAGGCCTCAGGGCCTGACTGAAACCTCCCCTCCATGTGCTCCCTAATTGGTTTAATGACTGTAATTATCTGCTGGGGTGCATGTTGTGCAGGGGACGATTAATGGCCTCCTAAACATATGCAGACAGGCGGAAATTAAGAGAGGGGGGTCGCTGAGACAAAGAATAGCTCTGCAGAAAAAAAGAGCCATAAAGTCGCAGAGAGAGACATATCCTGCTGGGTAAGAGAAATAGAATAATGACACAGCACTTTAGGTGTTTTGGGTTTTTTTCTTTTTTATGAGAATGTCATTGCTGTTAAAATGGTATATTAACTTCTGGGGCTTGGTTCATCTTTTGATAGAAAAAAACTTAATTAGATGTAATATGAAGCACTATATATGGACCTATACAGGACATACCACCCACACAGTTAAAAGGTGGTTGAAACCTGAATGACTTGAGTTGATGAGATGCTGGCTCCAAAAGATCTCTGCCTGTATTGAATTCCATTTTAAAAAAGTTCTGCAATTCAGTTGAAATACAGTAATTGTTTTTAGTGAATTTCACTCTTGGGCTGCAACTAATTATTTTTTTCGATATTGAGTATTCTGCCAACTGTCTTTTCAATCAATAAAATCATTTTTTGGTCTATAAAATGTCCATCACAATTTCCTACAGTGAAGCCCAAGGTCACAACTTCTAAATGTTACTTTTGTCCAACCAACAGTCCAAAAATCCAAAGATATCAAGTTTACTATCACATAAGACAAATGCAGCAAATCATCACAATTGAGAAGCTGGAACAATTAATTAATTATTAAAATAATTTTCTGTCAATGGACTAATTGATTAATCGACTAATCATTTCAGCTGTACTGTACTCCCGGTGGCGACTTTGAAAATCACTGTTTTATTAAGGAATATACATTTTTACTGTCAAATGCATTACACATTCTTTTCACTGCTATACACCCTGCACTGCTTATATAGCACAGTACCAGAGCGAAATCCTGTTTATACCAGTGTGACCTGTATACTATAGAAGCTGTATGTTTTATTTTACATACCTACATACCTCAACATAATAGCTATATATTTATGTTCGCTTATCTTTGTTTAGGCTTTCTATTTGTGTTTAGCTGCATGTCTATAATTGTATCTTCCTGCACATTTGTTTTCAGCTCTTACATTTAAATGTCATGTTGACAAAAGCTTGTCTTTTTGTACAGAATCAACTTCCCACCTGTAGAAAGAGGATTGTTGAAGCAGTTTTGGGATGCTGCTGCTCCCACCCCAGATGCTGTTTACTATTCAGCTTTTAGAGTCATTAATTGAGATAGTTACAATACACATCAGTGCATTTTATATGTTATGGTTTGGGTACCTTTCCTAACAGAAAGATATAACAACTGTTGGTTTTTACAGAGTAAACTGGGTAAAAAATTGCTTTCGATGTTAATGTTGTATGTTGTCATCTTGTGCCTGCCTGTAGCTGCTTTAGTTGAGCTTGCATCCAGTTTAGTGACCATTATTTGTTTTGTCTTATTTTATTTATCATTGTAACTATTAACTGTACTGCTGGAAAGGTGTGTTCAGATGACCTGCCGTATAGATAAGTTGTTGTTAAGTTGTTGTTAAAAAAATGTTGTTCAGACTAGCTTTCTGTATGTGCAGACCTCAATGGAACTTTTTCCCCTAAAGGGCAAAAATCTGCTTATTTCTCCCCCAATACACAACATGACCCTTTTCATTTTTTGATGATTCTCTCCTCAACAAAACCTTCTTGAAAACTGCAGCAGCCAGAAAAGCACCTTTGGAGCAGCAGCACCGAGATGTTTATAAGCTCTTGTAAAGATTGATCTATGAAATTTTTTATGTGTTGAGTGACATCAGTGGCGTCATTTGCAGGAATATGGAGTGAATTAGGTCGGCGTTTCAAAATATACAAAGAGTCTGCAGAAAGACAAGGCTTATGTCAACAGCGGCTTGTGTTTCTGCTCTCCACTCCCCCTCATGTCGCCTTGTGCTGACATCAAACAGATCTCAGCAGCACAGTTTGGGTAATGCTAGATGCTGGTAATAATTATTTGCTCCTCACTGTCTTATTAAATAAGTTGATTAAAGCATTTAGTTCCAGCAGCTTAGTTTGTTTTTACATGGATTTAACCTGGAGAGGAGCTTTGCCAGCATTCAGAGTGTAATCTTGGATCAGGACATATAAACTCTTTTAGTTGAGAGTGCAGTGAAAATAGGA
The DNA here is from genome assembly GCA_003416845.1 of Oplegnathus fasciatus. Classification (NCBI taxonomy): domain Eukaryota; kingdom Metazoa; phylum Chordata; class Actinopteri; order Centrarchiformes; family Oplegnathidae; genus Oplegnathus; species Oplegnathus fasciatus. The sequence continues at coordinate 959,055 of NTHP01000138.1, read as the reverse complement.
AAATTAAGGGGCTTGGAGGGGACTTAGGGAGCAGAATAATCTGCAAAAGCCCTGCAGTGCTGGTGAGAGAAACTGCAGCGGAAAGACGCAGGAAGACCAATATAGACAGAAATTGGAGGATGTGTTTTCTGGTCAGGAACCCATTGCTAAAATTAGCGAGGATGTAAATTCCTCAGCGTTGCCCGTTTTCAAATCCGAGCATGACACTGAGAGCTGCCAGTGGAACATAAGACAGAAACAAAAAAAAAAAGGGTGGCGGTATAGGGAGAGGTCATACATGAACAGTGCCATGGTAATGTTTTCCTTCTTCTTTTTAAATTGACCTTCGCCCTGAGAACAAAGACATCTAACAAGCCACAAGAAGGAGGAGAAAAGCTCTGAAAGCGAAAGCCGCGGCCCCCACACACAACAGTCCACAGGGGGAGGCTCGGGCCCTGGACGCCAAGCCTTCAACACAATCACCACACATGCTATTGTGGCCTGCAGTAAAGCCCTGGTATGGCTCAAATCTCCAGCTAACCCCCTCCATCCCCACCCTCACCACCGGGCCTCACTCCCTCCCCCGCTCTTTCTCTGTCTCTCCATGCATCCCTGTCATTTACAGTCCTAATGACAAGACACAAACTTCCACACATTCAACCCCCGCAGAGCGAGGATAATCACATTACAGCTGACGACAGGGACATAAACCAAACTCCTTCAGCAGTCAGTTTGGACGCACACAGACGTGGATTTGCATAAATCCAAACAGTACAGTCAGCAGCTAAACGGTGTGGCTCTACTCCCCTTTTTCCATCGTGCATAGAAGAGAGAGAAAAAATCCACCACGCTGTGAAATACTGAGGGTATGGATGGATGGATATGGAAAATAGTGACAGACTCTCTCAGTTTACAGTCGCCGCACAAAGCCAGGACTATTTCTAGGCATCCTATTGGTTTAACAGAGGCAAGAACACACAGCCAGCTGAAAGTCAAGGACAAAGACTCATAAAGGAGTATGTGTCAGACCCAGTTCCCATGCTACGTTTGCATTGGGCCTTTTCTTGCTGCTTCTATGTTGACCCGCAGATTAATTCAATACCTAAATATTGGCATTCCTCTTTCTAGTGTGTGGCTCTTATCTTAGGAATGCATTTAAAGGCTTTGTCACTTGCATCAATCAACCAAAGCTGATAATTTTCAAAATGCGCGGCGCCAGGGACTTCCCTGCTACCACAAGGTCAGAGTGAGTGAGATAAGGCAAAGTAGATCCGTCAAGGTGAAGCACAAAGTGAGTATGGGTCATGTTTGGACTTGTTGAATTCTCTGGCATGTACATCTACATTTTATTAGCATTTTTGTCCACAGCAGGTGTGAGTCTTACAATCTGAAAAGCTAACTGACTCAACATTTGGCGCTGACATTTACACGCTCTCCTACTTGCCTGCTGCTTTGCTGCATTCCGTTCAAGGTTTGACATTGGAAGTCCCCAAATCAAATTTCTGACCTCTGACCTTTGGTTTGGTGTTGGGGAAAAAATACACCAATGTAGGTAATGAGAGACGTGTGTGTTACATTAAGTTTATTTAAGGATTCTTCTGTGGTTAAGTTTAGGGATTTGGGTCGGACTGACTGCTGACACATCCCATACTCCAGTGGAAATCCATGAGATTTAAAGGATAATTCCAGTTTATTACATATTGGGTTTTATTTGTGTAGTTTGGACTACGAAGTCAAAATGTCTGCTGTGAAAAATGACTATTATGGCCAAAAGTTGTAAGCATGTAAAAACACTGAAATGAATAAAATTGTTGTAAAACGCTCCTCGTGCAACAACGTATGCTGTACCATATTTGGTAACCTACCATAAAATATTCATAACCGCAAGTGCAATTCTACATCTCAGAGTCACATGTTTAACCATTTACCACACAAGTGTTTTGATAGATTTGTGGTCATGCAACACCGAAACTGCGTTTAGGCATTAAAGGACTATGAGCATGCGAAAAACATGACAGTATTATATTAAAGTCATGCTATGTAGTGAGGTGTATGGTGCCATAATAATCAGATAACTGTATCTCGATACATTTCTGATTTCTTGTCCTTAGTTACCTATTCAGAAGGGCCCTTCTACTGTATTGTTCTATGTAGGAAGGCAGAATTTCTTAAGTCCAACTTCAACTGTAAAGCAACAGAAGACGTTCATGGGAGAAGAAGATGTGGTGTCACACAGTGGGTCATTTCCCAAGACAAGAGTAATCAAATAGCAGATCACAGTGTGATCCCTGTTTAATAAATACAAACATCAGAGCGAAAGTTTCCTCAACTTTACTTTTATCTGGCTGTTTAATATCTAGTTAATAAATATGATCTAATAAAATGTTCGCAGTAATTGCTAACAGAGAAATGATGATGTGTGTTTTGTACAGTATGTGTGTGTGTGTGTGTGTGTGTGTGTGTGCGTGTGTGCGCGCGCGCATGCACGTGTTTATGTCTGGACATTAGTTTCCCCCTGCAGGTAATGAAGCACTCACATGTTTATTACAGGTTCCAAGTCTGGAATTAAACCAGCAGCATTACAAGGATATCCAGGTGGAAGTATAAACATCCTGGCACCGTTTAAAACAAATAAAGCATTCCTCTGCTCTGTTTTGTGTCAATCATACAGCAGGCTTTGCCAAGTTCAATTTAAGACTTTATTGCTGCACAAATGCAATGAAGGCAATCTCAGGTTTGAATAATTCAGGAATAAAAGAGGGACATTAAAGCTTTTTTTTTTATTTTTGGGAATGACAGAACAACCTTCAATTATAATCCCAGCTCAGTGTTTATCAGCATAAATAAATAAAAGTAAAAAATAAATAGGCTATTAAATACAGTATAAAACAACAGGCAAAAAGGAAGGGGTTTGCACTTTGATGAAGGAACTCTCAAAATGTTTGGAAAGGCAGCAAAAGTAGGAGACATTGCTTTGGAAAGTGATGGGAACTTAGAAAAATAATCAGTTTCGTAATATGGTAAATAGTGAAATCATACAAAATGTACAAAATGTAATTGCCAACCAGTAAACCAGAGTAATAACAAAAAAAAATCCCTTTTCCAAAGATGGATCTATCAGCTACAACAGAATCATCAGATACATTTGACAGTAAAGTAAAAATTCAAGTAAAGGAAGGTGTACATCAGTAACACATGATTTGCAGTCATCAATTAAGAGCACTGGGGAAACTGTCCACTATACACTTCCCACTACACGGGAGAACTGCTTCATTAAAACAGACAGAAGCAAACTCCCGCTAATGTCCCGCAAACAGGCACTTTAAAATGTCTTCGAATGTCTGGAACAAGTTGAGCACTAAATTGTCAAAGCATATAGTTTCATCCCGTCAACATGTTACTCTAATCAACAGAAATATGAATGAATATTTGTATAGCTTCTACAAAACTAAATGAGACATTGAAATTGCAAACCAAACTATTATGAAGTATGAAATCATCTCAACCACAACAAGACTCATCATCATTCAATCTTTCTTTTTTTTTTCTCGAGGCATTTGCATTTTGGCAAACTTCACCCTCTCCCCTTCATTACTGCTGTGCTACAAACAAATGTATTGCATTCTAATTGAAACATACTTTATTCACACAATTTCTCACTCTATACCATTTCTTTTTGTTCAGGATTTTGCGTGCGATCGCCTTTTTTCTTGCAATTCAGAGACAAGTCAAGACGATCAGATTCTTGATCCAAGTGCTACATTATGAGTTTAATCCCAATGTTTTTGGTAATTGCCCAAACACAAAGAAACAAAAAAAAGTGAATCTGTACATACAGAGTACCTCATATATATCCTCTTTTTTTTATATAACATGACTTATATAATTATAGCTTAATTTCTGCACGGAGCTAGCAGAAGGCCAGAAACAACACCAGGTCCGTCTGTGTTTATACACCAAAGCAACACCGTCTCTTTAACTCTGGGCCAACTCAAGCTCATTTCAGCCCCCTCGACGCTCCATCTTCATTGGTCTGACTGGAAATGGACCAAAGTGCCAATTAAAGGGGAGACGCCGTGACATTTGCACCAACCACAACATCAGCCAGGGCTAGACTCCACTGCCCCCATACTATCACACTTACTGTGCTGTCCCTTGTTTGTTTGATACTGGATGCAACAAGCTCAGGGTGCAATTTTGTAAAGTTGAAACCGTTCCCAGAACTGGCTTGATTGTTGATTTTTATGAAGCAAGAATGTGAAATGAAGAAAAAACGCACGAGCAATGAATTGTATCTATATAAGACATGGATAATAAAAATAGATATCTAAATATACAGAATCTACTTGATACAGCTATCGTTGTATATTTGCTCAATTCCCGTGTGGATAAGATGAAGAAATCAAAAATGTACAGTAAGTCAGTCTGATTCAGTTGGCCCCAAAGGATGGCACAGTTTTCTTGGTCCTGCCGATCCAAAGCCGTCCCTGCAGTTTCGCTCCAGCTCAGCTAAGAGTTCAAAGGGCTGCCTGCTTCAGTGCCCAAATTTATTTCTCTTCGTTGACAGGATCACACTGCAAACACGCTCAGGGTGCTGGTCTGGTCCTTTAAACCCAAGATGCTGTAGGCAATCCTTTTCAAATGGCCAGGCAGCCTCACCCCAATGTTTTTAATATCCCTGTGAAAGAGAGAGACATGACAGGATATAAGAGGAGCTGCACATGGATTCACACTTTGACCTCGTTCCAACTCTTTTCACACACATCCTTCCGGCTTCACAACACCTGTAGTAATCACTCACTCATCCAACGTGACGAAATGCCAACCATTCATGTCTAACTTGATCTTTGAACCAGTACAGCAAGGTAGGGTGTGTTCCAAGTTAGTAGTCCACCGCGGTTTCAATTTATCTTCGACATTAAAGGATAATACTGGGGGTTTCGCTCTTCATGAGCATATGATGCAACCCTGCAAAAGCCCTGCAACACAGCAGTCCAAAGCCAAAGCCTTAATTACAGCCTTAATTACTTAACGAGGATTCTCCCTGTTGACCATGAATCACTTGTCTGGCAAGCAGAGGGTGGGTTGTAAATAACTGCTGGTTTTCCAAGAGTGCTACCAGATGCCCTGAGATGGAAACATGGGGGCCATGAAATCACACCATTCTGTATGACAAATACTTCAAAGGGGTTTGTCGTCTGCTTTACAGTCTGCCCATCTTCCAAAATCAGGAGCAAGACCAACTGAGATACGTATATCATGGCAGAGGAAGAGGGGGGGGTTCCTTTTGGTTGGTCATGCGGTTAGGAAAAGCTCTGGCCCTCGTTATTGCCCCAAAACAACCTTACATTATGCGCTTCACTAAGCCTTTTTTTCCAAAAGGTTGAGTCCATTTCATTAAATTGCCCCCTTAGCGCTCCTACACATCAGAGGAGATCCAATTGCCTTAAACTACCCTGGGATAAGTTCAGGGGGTACATTCTGAGCGCACCTCTTCAATCTTTCTAGAAGTACAAATGTGCCGACTACGGGGCTTCAAATCTCGTCCATCTATTTCAGTTCCTTAATCTCCTCTAGTTGCTTCTGCTCCACAGGCTATTCTCTCCTCTTCCTTCCCCCCTCTAATGTTAACGAAGCCACAAGAGGCCTTTGCCCTTAACAGGCAAAAGTGGTGGTTTTCGGGGCTCTAGCAAAAGTGCAGCTAGTGTGTGAGGGTGAAGGGAGGGAAGAGAGAAAGAATGGAGAGAGGAAAGAAGAATAAGGCGCGCAGCGACCACAAGCCACCACCACCAGCCTACCACAAATGAGCCCACTCCTTCTCCTTCCCTCCATTACTTTTTCCATCTCAAACATTTCTCAAGTTGTAACTGAGGTTGCAGATTATATTGTGCGCAAACTATTCTGCTGGCTGTTAAAAAGCAACATTTTTAGGAAAACAAACTACTAGTGGGAAGTCCATAACAGACTTCATCTTGGGAGGAAAAACATCCTTGCAATATGTTGGTTTTAATTCATGGCATAATTTGACAACAAAATGTTCCTTTTCTTTGCCAAAAACATTCTTAACGAGTTAATAAAACAAATCGATTGTGGTGTCACCAAATCTGAAATCATGCCCCACTTACTCGTTCTTCATCTGCAAGACCTGGTCCATGGTGACGACCCCAGCGCAGGTGAAGTTCTCACTGTACTGACTCATCTTGATGGACTCCAGCCACTCAGACACCGACCTGAAGGGGGAACCATCCGAACCGCTGGTGCTGGGCAGGCGGATGGATACGCTGCAGGCAAAGAAAAGTAGATCTAAATGATAATAGTCAACAGGCTTTCCCACAACAAGGGCAGATGACTGAGGACTGTAATTATTGTTCAGGAAACCTGTTGGTGATAAAAACCAGTTGGAGCAGTCAGCCAATTAAGATATGAGCACGACAGCCCTTTGTCCTTTCTCACCGTTTCTGGCTTTAGCGCTCCCTCACAAAAGGGAAAATATGCATTCATGCACACAATCACATACAACAGAGCTTTAGTAATACCCTGGCAGTAGTGTACACACATTTTTTTCATTAGCCTGGCAGGCAAGGTGTCAGTGTGTCCTTTTAATGGTGTAAGTAGAACATCTTAAAGCTATTCCCCTTTCTTCCCCCAAACTACCCTAAACACCCAGCCCCTATTTAACTTAAAGTACATGGGTTTTTAAGTGTTTTGAAGCGGGTCCAGGTCAAGTCTCGAGACAGTCGAGACAGGCAAGTCAAGTCTCAAGTCAGTCGAAACGAGTCCAAGTCGAGCCTCAAGTCAGCCAGGACAAGACCGGGTCAAGTCTCAGTCAAATGAGACGAGTCTGGGGTGTAGAAGAGATGACACCAGATTACCATAATGTCCCTGGTTTGATTCCAGCCTGCATGTCATACCCCTCTCTCTTGTTTCTTGTCTCTATCTCTACTATCAACTGTCTTAAAAAGGCAAACATAAAAAAACAAGCATGAGTTAAGTATAAAGTCTTGTCTTGTTCTCTGAATGCTGACCTTTAAAATGACATTTTACCAATTTTAACTTTTCCTGTCAGAGTTGTTAATAAAGTCTTTACATAGCTCCGATCAAGTCCCTTCAATGCATAGAACTAATAATTATATATTCAAGGTGTGTGGCTACTTTCTTATTTAGTTTTTATTGCTCCAGGATTTTTACATGAAAACGTAAGAGTTGAATGTTTTTCCTGTCAAGTACTCAGGCAAGTCTTTAGATAGAAAGCAGAATGTGGACACTATTAACAAAAACTTGTTGTTTCTTTTCAGGCTAACAGAGCTCTTTCGAAAGTTCCGCTTCGTGGAGGAGACCACATGACTTTGGGTGCTTATTATCACAGATTTATGCTGATTTATGCTACATAAGTAAATAACATCAACCACAAGGGAAACTGAAAGAGTACAAAAGGAGTTAGCAGAAGTGAGACTAAAAATGGAATGTATATTAGAAGTATTGCAAAAGTTTTGGTCACAGGGTTGTTTTCAATAACTGGTTACTGACAGTGGCAGCGACTGAAGGGTAAAAATATGCATTTCAAGCCCTTAGTCTGGTACGTAAATGAATCTTACCGTGGGTCAAAGTCTGCAATGGTTTTCAGGGAGTCCGGGCTCCGCAGCAGCTTGTCCAGCAGGCTGACGATGTCTCCAAACCGCGGCCTCTTGGAGCGATCCTGGAGCCAGCACTGCAGCATCAGCTGGTAAACGGCTGAGGGACAGTCCATCGGTGCTGGCAGCCTAAAAGCCTCGTTGATAGCCTTCATCACCTGCAAGAAGTTTTTCAGGCGATCATCAGATAATAATCAGATCTTCTCTCACTGGTGGATTTCTTCAAATCTGTGTTGACATTTGTCTTTCAATAAAGGAATTTAAGGTTAGGTTGGCTCTAAAAGCAAAACCTCAGAGAATAATGCAATCTGTAAACTTGTAAACACTGAAACTTACCTCATGGTTACTCATGTCCCAGTAAGGCCTTTCACCAAAGGCCATGACCTCCCACATGACGATGCCAAAACTCCACACATCGCTAGCTGAGGTGAACTTCCTGTATGCTATAGCCTCTGGAGCCGTCCAGCGAATGGGGATCTTACCTCCCTGTTCAAGAAAAAAAGTTAGAGACTGGGGAGCAAAAAAAAGACTCAAGAATCTAAAAACCAACATTCCTGCCCCTGAAATCACGCTGCACCTTGCACTGACGTGACCGAGGCTAATCTTCCCATATCTACTTACACTTGTGGTGTACGTCCCCTCGGGATCGTCCTCCAGCACCCTGGACAGGCCGAAGTCTGACACTTTGCACTCCAGGGTGTTGTTGACGAGGATGTTGCGGGCAGCTAGGTCGCGGTGGACGTAGCTCATGTCAGAGAGGTACTTCATGCCTGCAGCGATGCCACGCAGCATGCCCACAAGCTGGAAGGAGGCAAACTCTCCATCGTGGTCCTGATGGGAGAAAACGAGCACAGATTCATCTTAGTTTTGTGGCCAAAAGAAAAAGAAAATTTGACATGATAGAATAGTACAAAATGATAAAAACAGATATCATGGCCCAGAAATAGATCTAGATGTTAGACCAATTTTCCAGTTTGCAAATAATGCATATTGTCACTGTGGCAATAGCCGTAGTACATACATTTCCATATGCAAAAACAGTATGTGGTGGACTTACCCTAAGGTACCTGTCCAGTGCTCCATTCTCCATGTATTCAGTCACAATCATGGCATGTTTGACTGCACACACACACACAAAAAAGAACAAATGAAGTACCCGAACTGGCCTAAAAAAGGCAAAAAAAAATTGTGAGAAAAGTAAAAAAAAGAAACAAAACTCACAGAAATCCTTACATTTGGTGACCACACCCTCCAGGCGAATGATGTTCTGGTGGGAAAACTGGCCCATGATAGAGGCCTCGCTTAGAAAGTCCTGCCTCTGCTTCTCTGTGTAGCCCGGCTTCAGCGTCTTGATAGCCACTGCCACCTCTTTCCTCCCCGGTACCTTCAGAATACCACGGTACACCTCACCGAACTCCCCTGCAGGAAAACAACATCAATGAGACAACTGATTTAGAAAAGGGATATCAAATGAATATGCTTTTGAGACCTTTTCTCAGGTTTCTAGCTGCAGGGGTTTGCTGTGCAACAGAGTGAAAATAAGGAAGTGTCTGCGGCTGTTTTGCCGGAGGCTCTCTCACAGAGGTGTGTTCTGGCTGGGTGTTGAGAGAAAGCCTGTGTTGTATAATTGGTAGATGGCCTGTGGTGTGGAAGCATGGGAATCAGCTGTCACATGAGGAGAAAGGGGGGGCCACGGTCGTGGGAACTGGGGAAGGGGTGTATGTTGAAAAAAGACCGTCGGTTCAAAGGGTAAAGGTGGTCGCAGTTGAATAAACGTATCAGGAAAGATCTGGGCAGGGCCCGGGAAGGTGCTCTGATATCCTTCCAAAATACTGTTTCTGCAACACTTTCTTCTGTGTAATTGTTCATGTCAACTTGAGCCAAAACACATAGATCCCACAGCCAAGAGTTGCCACACAACAAACTGTCTCAACTTGTTGTGTGAGAACTCAGCCAGATAGATGTTAATCTCACTGAAGTAACCACTGTCAGTCAGCCTGTTAAGCTGTGGAAAATGCACAATATAAACAGCGAATTTGGGGATTGGAACAATCTTTCAACATCTCTGAGTTAAGCCCCACAGCAGATTGTCTCAGCAGGGTTGTCACTCACCAGCTCCAATGACTTTCTGTTTGGTTATGTGGCTGGGGTGGATTTCAGTGGCAAACTTCATGACGGCTGTGTTGGGGTCCTCGTATGTGTGTGGATCCACGTAGGTCTTCAGAGGTTTCAATTGCTCTGTGAGAAAAAGAAAATAGTTGTATGTTAACAAATTAACAAAATAAATAGAGTGAAATAAAGTGAAATAAAGACATGAGAGAGATTTTTTTGTCTACCTGAGCTGGAGAAGTAGGTGTCCTCTGGTCCTTGCCTGGTATGAGAGTTTCTTTTCCTGAATAAAAAGATAAAACCCATCTGCAAATTAATATCCCACTTTCAAAGAACAAATGGACTTTTGTCTTTATATCATTTGCCTGCTTTAATATCAATAGCACATAGCAACCTTTGTAACCATTTTTCAAGACGTTCTAAGGCTTTCAAAAGGATCCCGACACTGGTGCAATGCACCCATTCATACAGAAGCGGCCCTTTGATAAAGGCTGACGATAGACTGTGTTTGCCAAGCCGATTTAAAGACTGAAAGACAGACAAGCAGGCGGGAGGGAGGTGGACAGACGGGCTACAGTCTGCTACAGTACAGGCCCAGGTCACCTTTACAAAGTGCCTGCGGTCTGGTACAGAAAGGACCAAGCGCCTCTTATCACCAACAATGTACCACCCCAGACCAATTTCCTTTCAAAGGCCCCAACACTCACTAGAATATAACTATTGAGCAATGACAAGGCGCATTCAACGTAAATTCTTCCCTAGTGAGTGCTGGGACACAGATCCAGATAAAGAGAAAGAGAAAGTTGGCTAAAGGAAGAGAGAAAGAGAGAGGTGAGGTGAGAGTGAATGCAAAGGCCATTTGGAGGCCCCACAAAGGAAAGGCAGAAGAATGAGAGAGGAAGCCAGTGACGGAGGGTGCATTCTGACTGATTAACAGGACAGAAAGACAAGGAGAGCAGCAGTGGGCGGCGATTACTGACCTTCTGCGTAGGAACAGGACCACGACCACTATGAACAACATGGCCGCTCCTCCAACTGCTGCGCCGAAGATGACTGCTGTGTTGTTTTGAGTGAGGCGTTCTGGAAAAGGCAAGTAAAGAAAACATAAGACACACATCAGAGAGATCCCATTCTTGGAAAAGCTCGTGAAAGTTTTTATATGGTGGTTCTCCTCTGTACCTTCAGGCAAGGTCTCAAACTGTTCCTCCACGCTGGAGCCTCCAGGGCTGCCATTGCTGACGGCCTGAACCCTGAACAGGTAGGCTGTGCCCGGGGCCAGATCGCTGATCTGTACAAAATTCTTCTCGAGTAGGAGCACGATGTAGGTAGTCACATCCAGGTTATCATCCTGGGAGACAGAAGAAGGAAGGTCAGGAGACTGAAATGTAGCCTTTATGTTTCTGGGATATATTTAGACATTTGTGGTGGTAAGCACTCTTTCCTGTAACATGGTCAGTACTGTGATGTCTGTCTCCTTGAAGTTTTTGCAGATGTAATTTATGTTTAACTCATGATGATGGTCATATCACGAGCTTTGAGCTTAAAATGATACCTGTCTATGCTTATTTCAATTCAATATCTTAGAAGCAGCTTTCAACTTGTACAGTGGAAAATGTAGAATAATACATATGTAAAATTAACTCAACACATAGCAGGAGAATAAAGAAGAGTGACCCACCTTCTTACGGTAGGTAAGTTCATAGCGGATGGGCCGGGGTTGGACTCGTGGTCGGGGGGATACATCCCAGGAAAGGGACAAGCTGTTGGAGGTCCTGTCAACCAGTCGCATCATGGTAATCTTTGGGGGATCTGAAGACAGAGGGTAGAGAATACTTCAGTATCTTTGGGATGTGAAAACTTCATTTCATCTCATCCCTGCAGCATGAATCGACTTGCATATCTGTCACTCCCTCACAGATAGCATCTGTCATTACTGCGAGACAGATAGAATCATTCCACTGCCTCCTATCAGCCGCACGCACCTGTGTAGTGCAGAGATGTAGTCAGAGCACTGGTGGATGGTGGTCTATTAGCCCGTGGCGCTGCCTGACTAACGAACAGCGACACACCGCTATGTGCCTCCACGGTGAAAGTGTAGTTGAGGTGAGCGTCCAGCTCGCTCACTGAAACCTTGGTCTCGGTCAAGCCCGTGTTGGCTGGTTCATAGCGGATTTTCTCTGTGCAGGGCTGACACACAATGCCCTCGCAGCACTGGCATTCAATGCTGTAGGTGATGTCGGTTCGACCTCCGGTGTCTTCAGGCGGGCTCCAGGAGAGGAGGAGTTTTCCTGCAGAGAGCAGGGTGGTAGTGGCCACGAGGTCTCGTGGGGCAGAGGGGAGGCCTGATGAACACAAGGATGTGGGATGTTAGATAGAAACGGGGAAGAAGAGAACCACAGGAAACAAAATGTGACATGACTGTAACATTAGAAAGTCTAAAAAAAAAAGAGTGCTGTCTTGAATTTTAAAGGATGTCCTAAAATTCAGGATTCTGATTCTCATTCTCGAAACTGCATCTTAAATGTGAGATTCAAACTCACACTTCCATTATGGGATCAGAAACCATGGTGCTTTAAAGCACATACTGATGTAAAACAAAGGGAAAACAAGTGCAACAAGAAAAGAATATCTAATCCCTGCACATCCAGTAGGATTCAAACAAAAGTCACTTTCTGAGTTCACACTAGTCACACGTGGAAATTCCATTACTTGGCAGCTCACTGACAGCTAATATTTCAGTTTTTTCTTATTGCAAGGTTCTCATTGCAAATCAAGAGGACTCGTTACCTGAGCAGGGTCCAGTATGGGGGTCGGTTGGGGCCCGGTAGAAGTCTTCCATGCAGGGACAAAACAAGGCCCCAGAGTCCAGCCTCTGGGTGTTGGCAGGACACGGCTCACACTTGTCACCAGATGCTTCGGCTTTGAAGAAGCCAGGCTGACATTCTGCAAACACAAAAATACATTTACATGAGCAGGTGAACCAGGACAACAGTGACAGTTCAGGCTACATCCGATATGACACAGTGCAGAGCCAGTTCCTCCAGATCATTCAAACCTCTTTGAAAGATCAGTAATGCTGTGAACTTTTCACCTTGCGTGCAACACAGCAAGGTTGAGTGGACACATTATTATTTCAAGGCTAAAGGTCAGATTTGGACAAGTGACAGAGATATGAGAGGGAAAACAGAGGCAAGGCTCTGCACAGTGTTGACACTACTCATTAAAACACTGTCCATTCCAGCTAAGACGCTGTTCACATGAACCCAACCCTGAAACAAAAACGCAGACTCCCTGCCTAGCTGGCACTCCTACTTTTTACTTTTTTCAACCACCAACCCCCCTCTGCTGCTTTCTTACTGTCTCTCTCTCAACAAACACAACCAGTCATCCCACATTCCACAACAGTAAGCCAGTCAGAAATAAAGGCAACAAAAGTCAGGAAAGTGCCAAGAAATAGAAGTGAAGCAGCCTGAAGTAGAGCATCCGTTTGTACTCAACAGTCTATTATACTTTTTCTTTCAGAGACACACATGCAGACTTTTGAAACTGTATCGCCTAGATAAGATGACACCTAATTTCACACGTCCGACTCGGAATAAAGAAATACAGGTAGAGGATCCAGCTGTGCGTAGCGGTGGTGAAATATGAACTTAATACGGTGTGAAATTTTGGAGAGAGCGCTCCATAAAGGAGAGTGAAAATGAGACGGCCCCCCTTTAACTCTGCAAGAGCATTCCAACGGCTGCTGCTCACGTCCTCACACCATTACACATTCATCCACACACACAAACACACACGTTCATGTATGCACTGCACACATGCACCCACACCCATATGTATGCACAAAATACACATACATGTATGCAAAGCACACCCGTGGACACATGGATAAATCTGACATCAGAAGAGGGATTATGTCCACTGCCTGTCACCTGTTCATGTCCCTCTGCCGAGGCAATTCAGCCACACACACACACACACACATATATATAAACATACACACACATTTCCTTCCTTCCTTCCAAGACGTTTGCCTGGAGCATTTAAATAGCTCATGACAGATGTCGCAAGATGTTGACAATGCAAATGAGAGCCAACATGTAGGCCAAAGGACAACAGAAGAGAAATACGCAAGTGAGAAAAGAAAGAAAGAATGGAAATGAAGAAGAGTATGGCAAGAGAGAGATCAGACAAGGTAGAGAGAGGACACGATAGCCAATTGAAATGAAGCATGTGCGAGAGATTAAAGTTCATGTCAGTGACTGGCGCGAAGGGATGAAACATTAAGTCAAAGGCAAACACACAGTTTGGATGTCAGATTCCAACAGAGGCAAGTGGAGAAGCAGAGCCAAGGACAAAGACAATATCAGATTCACTCAGAGATACTGTCTCGGACTATGGCTGCCTTTCACTGCGGGTTCACTTGAATGAAGTTCATTTGGAAGCCACAAGTGGCCACACACAAGACGGAAAGCACACGGCTCCCGCTCCATTTAAGTCATATCAAGGGGATTTACTCGACTGACCATGAGTTTCTCTTCGACTCCATTCAGCTTTTTCTATCATTGCGGTTCACCGAGTTGCGGCAGAGCTGCTGTGAAGAGGTGTGTATTAACTGAAGAGCATGACAACAATGGTGGAAAGAAACATACTCAGCATGAGAAGAATTTGTAAGTTTGTCCAATGGGCTTGCAAGTTACTCAACCCTCCCTTCAGGACAGCATCTCCTCTCTGTCTTGGCCAGCTGTTTCACTAACAGCCACTGCTACTCATTAACGCAAATGAGGCAGAGGTTGGGCGAGGCTGAAGAGAGGTGCAATGAAGAAACAGAAGGTTCAAGAAAGAAAGAGAGGAATACTGTATCCTGCTGAGGACTGAAGAAAAGAGGGGAGGAAAAAAAGAGACAGGCCAGGGTGAACTCTTCCATTGAGAAGGGGGAACAGCTGCTGCCTCAAACCCCAATTCATACCCCTACCTCTCCTCCTCGTAATCCTCAAATTCCTTCCTCCCCTCCTTTCTCTCCTCCCAGTCCTCACTAAAAAGGCTCCCAGCTAACCCATTAACATTGCTATTCACCACTGACCAGCAGGCAAGGAGAATGCCATGCCATTCAAGTGCTGAAAGAAAAAACATACACACACACACACAAGCATTGCAGATGGGAATAGCCGAAATGCCACATGGCAACTGAATAGAGAAGGACTAGCCTCTTTTTGGCGCTACAGTGCAGGCTGCAATGCATTGTGGTCAGGTCTGCAGAGATGATGGCCTTACACTGTTAGCCGCCTCTATAATCAAGATGCATTCCAGTGCACACCACCCAACAGGAGGCCTGTAGCAGAGTGCCTTCACTGCAGCTTCAGTTTCAGCCCAGTTCTCCATTATGAAGGTGAATGAGTTTGTGTATCTTGAACATATGAGTCACACTGACAGTAAATGAAACTGGATGACTCTCTGCTGAGGTATTTAATAAGAGGATTCCTCGACAAAAGAGCAAAATCCGGTGAAAGGAAACTTCGTGGTTCCATGGAGAAGGTGGAGGGGGACTTTTGATTGTTGCTGGACACAACAGGAAGCAGGAAGTGTGAGGCTGATGCAGCCTTCCTTCCTAAAGCAGCCAATCAAAGCATGGAAACACAGGGGAGCGTGACCAAATGAAGAGCTAGCGCTCAGACTACCAGAGTCCTGAGACAGAATAATAACCGAAAAGGAAGCCAAAATGTGTTGACCCGACATGAACGCGGGCACTAAACCCAAGGGGGGGCTCCTGAGATGAACGCTTTCCCTCTCATAAACAAAAGTCTCTCAGCCTCTCCTGAGTTGAAACATCTGACAAACTTAGACCAGCCATTTTTCCCTCCCTATTGCTACAGAGCAAGTAACTGTTTGTCATTTGAGAGGCCCCGTGCGCCTTGAGTGGCTCTGTGTTTGTTTATTGAGAGTGTGTGCAGGGGCCTGTTACATTCTGGGAGCCCGAGTGGCACTGGAGTGGGAGCCCCCAAGGGCCCCCCAGTTTGTCGGCAGAAGTTAAGATGGATGAGATAGTGACAGTGATGAATGCTTGGTCGGATAGATGGATGAATGGGTAACGTGGTGGCTTAACAACAGAAATCGGCCTCAGGACTAGAGGAGTAAGTGGTGGGGGGGGCCCCACAATCGAGTCCGGCGCTGGGCATTTAAAAGGCAGAAAGGTCATGTCTGCCTTAGGGTAGTTGAGAGTTAAACTGTGCATGGCTTACAGGGAGTCAGTGGCCAAGTAAAACAAACACATGCTCGCAGTGAGGAGGAGGAGGAGGAGGGAGAAAGAGTTGCAGCAGCAGACGGTGGCTTTTGTCAGTGCCAAAGTCCAAAGTGAACAAAAAAACATCTTGGAAAAATAAATCCATGAGAAATAAATACAATGTCGAGATCTTTATCAGGGCAGCTCCTCAAACATATCTGGAGGCAATTGAGTCTTTGCTCATCTACCCTCATCTACTTCACTTCTCCTCCCCACCCCCCGTATTTTCATTCCCGAGCTGGTCAGACCCGTAATTGCAATATGTCATGTCATTTTGTTTGTATGCAGGGTGACAACATGTCATTAGCATTTTGGGGGAGTCGGGTTGTAGTGGAACAATGGGGGTCTCTGATGGGGGAGGTGAGCTGGTAACATGAGCCAGGGGTCACTGAGGTAGAGGAGGGGAGGGTGGGCAAGGGGCAGTAAAGGTGTAGGGGCTGATGGAAGTGTGTGCGAGTGGGAGGGGGGGGACATTAGTCAAAAGGATTAGCTGACCGATGGAGCAGCTGTAAGGGCATTACATCTGTTTTACAATTGCACTCAGGCTTTCATCTGGGGTTGTTAACAAACACAATAAATTCCCTGATCCCCTTTCTCCTCTCACTCCCTCTGTCCACTCAGGCTCACCGACAGGAGGAGGGATACAGGGAGTGAAAAGTGGAGTCAAGGAGGCACAAAACATACTCAACATGGTCTAAAGTAAAGCAGATACTTTGAAGAAACCAATCCTGGCTGACATGAAAGTCACAGACAGCTTCAAGAGGCCTCAGTTGGACCACAGTCATGGTCATTTGGCCACATTTCTCCATGTTCTCCAAATCCAGACAGCCAGGTGGCAAACACAACGCCATTTTACTACACCATGCTGAGCCAACAGGTCACACACTGGATGCCGACAACCGTCTGCTTCCTGGTTAGGGGAAGGGGCCAAAATGGGACCAAATGCACCAATAAACAAAATGACTTATCAGGCAGGACAACAAAATGGAAAGTGGCTGAGCGAGGCCGCTCAGCGCAGAGCGACAATGGAAAGCCCTGAGCCAACGGGTCGGGGAGTCACCGAAGGATTAGGTGACCTCCGGTTTCCGCTGCGGGCTCGTCCTGTTAGCAGTGAAGGGTGGGTGGGTGGGTGGTGTGTGTGTGTTGTACCGGGGGGGAATGACTGACTGACATGGGGGAAGGAAAGTGCTGACCTCACACACCAGCAGTACAATACAATGTGCTTCACATTGCTCTGGACTCCCCCACCATAACACACACATACACACGCACACAGCCTCCAGGCTCAGGAATGTCACCAAGAGGAAATATGTCCCAACTTCCCCACCACAAGCGACACACACACTAGAAAGCCAAGAATTGCTGAAGCTCACTTATTTGACATTCAGAAACTAAATTAGGAGCACTTAAACACAACTGGTTGATAAAAAAACTAAATACTCACATTTTGCTTGAAATTTGAAGAAACCAACACCAGGTTAAAGCTGCACTAACCAATATTTTTCATATTTATAATAGATCTAATGACTATATATAATGTGAAAAGTGTCACTTGTAGTGATGAATCCACAAAAAATGTGCAGTTCCCCTCAGCTCAATGTCACGTTTTGGCTTCTTTTCACTCCGTTTTATTTTTCTGGGATGTAAAATACATCATCAACATTGTTAGCAGTTAGCTCAACAAATTTGAACATCTAGCAAGGTAGACATGCTATATGTTAACAAAAAACCATCTGTGGGCTCACATTAACATTCTTCACTGTTAACGATCCAGCAAAAACAGAATGTAATTATTGTCAGTAGGTATCTAATATAATGCTCAACCATCACACTGATGACACATTTTAAACCACAACAGTACAATTTGCTCTAATCCACATGAAAGAGTCACCGGGGCCACCAGATCTCCTCTTTGCTACATTTCTGTCATCTTGTTCTTAGTAATTGCCAGTGTTCTGTTCACTCCAAACGTGGCCCAACAAGACGGTGCATGACACCACTTGAAAGTGCCTTCAGAGTTCCCCCATTATCTAACCAACTCCCTCAAGTTCAGCCCGCTAGGCAGACGTTACCTTGGCACAAGATCTGAGGAATACACAAATTCAAAGTAATCACGGTGGATTTCCAGAGCCGAGGAAGAAAAAGAGGTTATATCTAGACTGTTCATCTATATGAGCAGCGTTGTCCAATAAGTTGGTGACTTGCAACTTTTTATTTATTTCTGAGACTGCCTACAGGGGAAAAAAATCAATGTAGGGATTATCCTGCAGGACTGAGATGATTTCATTACATGAAATCCACCATAAGCCAGCTAAATCAAATGCCCGAAATCCTGAGGTGTGGTGCCGTGTTCACATCTCTTTGTATACTCCCCATCAGATAAGCTGAAATTGCTCAAGACTCTGGTCTTAAAAGGCTTGAGGTGATTATGATGAACCAGTTGGTGAGCCGATTTAAAGACTACTGTCCATGAAACACTGGATCTATGGCTTTCTGTAGGATGTACTTTCAAGTGATCAATCTGCATTCCAAATCCTAACTTCCACCATGAAGTTCACCAGCTAAAACAAAAACTGACAGCTAAAGGCTACATTGCACCTTCACTAAATGTTTATGCTTTAACCCCTATGTGAACAGGGCCAGTTGTTTTTTCTCTCCCTCTCCACTAAAAACTCTCTGATTGGCAGCATTGTTCAGATTTAGCCTCTATTTATCTTTACGAGCCAGTCGGGGAGAAATGTATTTACCAATGAGAAAGAGAACTGTACACAGTCTAAATAGTTCCATCAGGGCCGTGTGAAACGGGATGTTTAAACTCTATTGGTGTCATATTCATGACCTGCACACCAGCCAAAAATAACAGTCGTTCTGTGATTTCACAGACAACAAGAACACAACACACGAAGGAAAAACTGTTTGTTTGCCAGTTTGTTATACTTGGGACAGCTTGCGCGAGAGTGTACGTCTTTTGAGTAAATTGCACTTAAAACTGTAAAATGTTGATGGAATTATGTGTTGAGATAAGAAACTATCAAATAAATACAAGACGAGAGGCGGAAAAAATTGAGGCTAAAATAGAAAGACTCTTTAGGGACAGGCAGGATGTGGGGAGAGACGTAGAGGACGGCAAAAGAGATTACACAAAGGCAAAAAAGCATGCAGAACCAGTCGTTACTTCGCTTAAAAAGCACAAACACACCCAAGTCAATTACTACCCATACAAATCACTCACCACAGCGCGCAGTCACACAACTACAACTTAGTCACCAACTGTTTGTTACATCAGCTGAGGATGAGCTTGGAGACATGGACAGAAAGGGAAGGAGGGGGAGAAAGAAAATGGTTTACTGGAACCTCTTTGGCGAGAGGAATAATAACTTTACTGGA
The DNA here is from genome assembly GCA_003416845.1 of Oplegnathus fasciatus. Lineage (NCBI taxonomy): Eukaryota > Metazoa > Chordata > Actinopteri > Centrarchiformes > Oplegnathidae > Oplegnathus > Oplegnathus fasciatus. Next base: position 939,669 of record NTHP01000138.1, on the reverse strand, counting down.
ACTCAGTGGACAGTTGTTCCACCAAGACACCATTTTCACAGAGACACGAAAACTGCCCTCAGCAGTCCAAATACTCCACATTGTGTCTCCCTTTTTAAATACAACCCTGTGGAAACCATGATGTGGGATTAAGCCTTATTTGTCGAGGCTTTAGAGCGGCTGATGAGGTGTGGACCTGGACGGTTAAACACAATCCTGAGGACCAGCCAGGGCAGCGTGGTCCTTTGTGGGGTGACACACGGTATGCTGTTCTATTGTGCCAGGGAGGATTATGGGTAAGGAAGGGCGTGACAGGCAACGGAGGAAAACCGTGTCAGTGTCAACAGTGAGTCACAAGTGGAAACCCACAACGCTGCTGTCATTTAAAAGCCAACCACTTAATTGCAAAAAAGTTTAAGATTTGTTTCCAGAATAAAATAAAGTGTTTATTTTCTCACTAAGGAGATTTAAAAAGCATGACATCCTGATCTAAAGCAGGTGTCAAATGACATAAATGAGTGCACAGACTGGGAGCTGCTTCCACCATGTTATTTTTTAGTTATTTACTGAATACATTTGTTTGTTATATTTATATATTTGTATTTAAATATATTTGTTGTTCCGTCATTGAAAATGACTAATTACATTTACTCAAAAGTATACTTTTGAAGTAATTGTACTTTCCATTTTATGCTGCTTTGTGCTCCTACTGTACTACATTTCAGTAAATATTGTATTAATATAGTTACTATTCAGATTAAAGTTTTTCATACAAAATAAATGTAATACTTTATACATATAATACATTTATAAATATGATGCACTGGTATAGATTAAATTACCAGTATACAAAATTATCTCCACCTCAACCAGCTACAACATTAAAATGCTGCTTACGTTAATTCATCAGCAATAATAATCAAGTAATATAATATATATAATATTTTAAACACTGATAGGAGCCATTCTGCAGAATGAGTAGTTTTTCTTTTGAAAGTATAATTCACTGATCTTTCACTAAGGTAAAATTTTGAATGCAGGAATTCTACTACTAATTAGTATTTTTACATGTTAAAGATTTTAATACTTCTTTCACCAGAGAAATATTTTTTATCATCGTTGCATTACATTATAATTGAAAAATAATAATAATACAAAGTTTTAGTGGTACATAAGCTGGTAAAGCTGTAAGAGAGGGTGGGGGAGAAGAAAACCAAATACACAACAAAAAGAGTATAGACGAGAAAGTAATCAAATGGACAAAAAACACAAAGACAGTCTTCATCAGGCTTTCATCAGTCTTGTGAGGACTGTGGTAATAAACATAAATCCTGAGAGCAGCTTACACTGTTACTCTATTTCCGATTCATTTTATAATTGACGCTTGTGTATTTTAAGAGCCAAAATAATTCTCTTTTATAGTGCTCTGTAATGCTTTCATAAAAAACAAAAGCCCGTTTTGTGCCTCCCTACTGCTGACTGATATGATTTACAACCAGTTCATAAAAGCTTTTACATTTGCTGCTCTAAACACTCTGGTAGGTCTCTGCAGCACCGGAAGCGATGCGTTTTATCTTTAGTTTGTTTGTCCGAAAGAAGGACTCTGTAGTTAACATGAGCAATGATGGCCACCAAGAGAAGAGGGCCACACGCCACCTACAGAAACCTCAACAGGGAGTTCAAGGAAAAAAGATCCTAGAAACACAGTTTGACGGACGAGTGATCTCTAAGCCAAAAACACCACAGCGGTACGTGCTGATGAGGAGACGGAGACAAAAACCAGATAAAGTCACAGATTTCTACTTTAACAGGTCCCACGGGGCCGAGGAGTCATAAAACTGAGTGAACACATCACTGAACATGGAAACTTTCAACCTAAGTAAGAAAAAACACCACAATTGAAGTTTTGTGGTTTCTCCCCGAACAGCACGCAGAACAGGAAAGAAGTGGGGAGAATGATTAACTGTGTGTCTGTATGAGATTCCACTTAAAGCCCTTCGAACCATTCATCTGGGCCCCGTACTGCAACCCTGTGATTCATTTCCACCTTCATCTACAACCGCCCTCATGCATCTTCCGACCTCTCATTTACTTCATCTTGGTAGTTTTGGGGGGTTTTTCTTTGTTTAGTCATTTTTATGTGAGGTCTTGACCCGGAGTTGCTCTTCTCCCCCTGGGAATTCCACAGGTCTGGAGTAATGTTGGGAGGCTCCTCCTCGGCAAACTGATCAGGAATGTACCAACCAAGGGGGAGAGGAGGTGGAGGTGGAGGTGGGTTCCTCCGGCCTCGCAGGGAAACACAGCGCTTCATTGTTCTCCTACCTTTACATTCCATTCCTCACCTCTCTCTGTTTTAAAATCACACCCCTCCGCTAAACACAACCTCTCTGTCACTTTTGTATGACTTTTCTTTCATTCCTTCCTGCCTCTCCTCCTCCTCATCCTCCCTAATCATCTCACCTGGCACTTTACCGCAGCTAAAAATGATGTACTGACAGAAAACTTCACCACTTTTATCGGTCTGTTGCCAATGGGAGGTAAACTAAGTGGAAAAGCAAATCTATTATAAGCAGGCTGCATGTGGATTTACAACTGTAGTCCAAGGTGTGTGTTCCAGAGTGTGATTAAGGGTATTCATACCCGTGTTTGTGTGTTTCAGGTCATGCATGTGTGTGTACAAACGAAAGTTCCAGAAGAAGCAGCGTAGGAGGAGGAGGAGTACTTGCGGCTGATGGGAGTCTTTAGGTGTTCTGTCATGGAACAGATCTCAACAGGCCCTTGCATGCCAGTCTGTGTTGTATGTTCGCATACACTGCTGGAGCCACACAATACACCCCAAAGCTGAGGCTCAGTAAATTCGTGGAAACAGAGGGGGAAGAGGGAGAGATGGATGCGGAGACAGACAGGGGGACATGTAGTCTGCATGCCCGCTCACAAGAGGAGGGCCTCTGTTTTCTGTGATGCTTGAGATGAACAAAGTCAGTGAGGCTCAGAAGCTTCCTCCTGTCTCCTCCCCTTTCCCCCCCCACCAGCCTTGAAGATGCTAATCCATCACAATACAGTAGCCCTCTGGCTTCTTTGATCACTTTCAGCCACTCTGACAGCCCTCCCCACAACAATAAAAGCCTTCTTTGCAGGACTTAAGACAAATCTACGGCATAACTACAAAGTCTCAAAGGACTGAGTTATGATTGGACTACGTAGCATATCCATATCAAGATAAGAGAACAAATGACAATGAGAGAGCAGGAAATCACCTGATGCAACAGGCTGTAAGTTATGAACTATGAGAAGTGTTGAGCCTGACTTCAACATTCATTAAACAACTTTTTAAATATGTGCTTTCAAAGTCAGTCATGACTGTGACCAACACAAAAACACTTTCAGGAAGATTTGTTCACAATGTTTTGTGCTACAAAAGATTTTAAAACCTGTAGGTGCAACCTGAATGTGAGCACCTTCAGATTGAAAACTTTTCTCACTGCCCAACTTGAGCCTTGCTGACACAAGGGGTGTATCATTTTATTGCATAAGAAAATGATCAAGGCTTGTACAAACCTTTCCACAGAACTGTACATCTTAGAATCATAGCTGAAACTCAAAAGCGCATTTCCTAATTTTATAGGTATCGGTTCAAGGTCAGGGATGATGCCGGGGCATGTACAAGTAGTCCTAAGCATTCCTTCCATTGCAGAGGAGCCATGGTAGCCAAGGGGAGAATTCCACTGAACAATGATAATAACACCTATGATAAATATCCACAATCTGCCATATGGGCTTGTTTTACAACCTATGGCAATTAAAATAAAGGTAAATGGTGACTAATGCCAAATGGTCGCTTCAAAAACGCACTCTCATGGGAACTGCATCTTGGGTTTACACCCAGACAGGGTGAAGTGCCTGGGGGCAGAAAGACCTTTACAAATACCAACGATTCAAGAGCACGCCCTTACCTTGACATGCGTCTTTGACTTCTTCATAGCCTGGTTTGCACTGGCACTGCCCAACTGGTACCACCCACTCCCCATCCATAGTGCAGTAGATGCGAGGCAACTCTTCGCTGATGGCGTTATCCATGCACTCCCCACTCACTTCCCTCAGCGCCTGGTTCTCACCTCCGGCCACGGTCTCGGGGAACAACGCAAGGCTCTTCACTGTGGCTGGGCAAGTTTTGTAGTAGACCCTGACGGAGAGAAGAGCGACGCAGGCTCCGATGTCTTGAAAAGCCAAGTAGAAGCCTTTTCGAGACAGGTTCTCCACCACTCGCGTCTCAGTGTTGAAGCGCAGATCATTTTTGCTGGTGATCTCGTCAGGCGCTATGGTGGCCACTTTCTTAAATTGGCCCTTGCGAAAGGTAGTGCCCACGTCTGCATCTGACTCAGACGTGAAGAGGTTGAAGGTTTCCTTGCAGGTCAGTGAGGCACCATCGAAAGAGTTGCAGTCCCGTACGATAAACTGGAGTTCAACAAAAACCCGCGAAGCTGATGGACGCCGCTGGATGAAGGTGGTGCGCAGCCAGTTGTCCTGCTCACGTTCCCCAACATTGCAGACAGAGTAGGTATAGAACTGAGAGCCGTTCAGGGTCCTCTGGACGACCTCCCACTGAAACAAAACCACACAAACCAACAAGGTTAGAGGTACGAACACTGATCCCAGGGGAGCCCCTAAGTGTACTGGGCTGAACCAAGGCTATGAGGGAGGCAAAAATAAAGGGGCACCATAGCACTTCACATGAGGGTTCAACCACTGTAATCTGAATCTGGAAACAAAAACAGTCCGTGTGTAGGTGAACCCATAGCTCTACACATTGCTAATTACTCCCCCTGAATATTTTAACAATGCTTCACAGCAATAACACATTTTTGCAACATGGAGAACTCCACTTTATGAGACTTTACAGCATAACAATACAGCAAACCTCAAGAACTTTGTGTGAGAAACCATTTCTGACATTACAAAGATACCAAATAATTTACAATTCAGTCTTTCATACACTGTTGTTGCAGCTCGCACACTAAATGCTGCCACAAATATGTCTGAAAAAAATTGACAGCATGTTTTATCGTAACCTTGGCTTTTGAGGAATAACTGGCCCCCACAGTGGCAGAGCCTGTGGTTTGCTCTCTGCATGTAGCCACTGTGCTATTAATTAAAGGAATGTGCTTTGTTGGCCGAGTGTGTGGCTCCGTGTATAAACTTGATGTACAACAGCAGAGCCAACACCTCTATTAAACAGCTGGTGAACATTTTTTATAAGGGGCCTTTAAAACTTAAAATAATGATTATCATAAGTGATGGAAGTTACATGAGAAAGTGTGCGCAATAAAACATTTTCCAACAAACCTCAAAAAAATATAATAACACCCGATGCTTGTTAATGCAAAAAGTGAAACTTAAGTGCCACAGTGATTATTCAAGCAGTGAAACCTCTCTTAGAAGACGTTGGGTGAGCAACTGTTAACAGCACGCCTGCACATGCCTTTGAGTCATCAGCACATGAAATGAGGCTATTTACAGTGAATTTGCATGAGCCTGACTGGTCAAATGCTTTAAAACCACAGTATGGGAGAAGGCACACATGCCTCCTGTATACTGGCAGAGAGATAACCACAGCATTTGGGTGTAATAATGTAGCTATTCTCCGGACACATCTCTAAATGTAGACATTTTACCCTGGTTTAAGGAAAAGGTAGCTGTGACTGATTGGCTCCATCTAAAACCCCTCCCCCTCTAAAAAGAGGTACCACATGCTGCAAACTTTAAAAGTTAATTGCTCTCTAACATACAATTCTGGAGCTGAAGCCTTGAAACCGCAAGAAGCCACAAGTATTCCCAGTTCAGTGCTAGCAGCTATTCTGTCTGCCTAAGCTTTGGTGTAGCCCAGACATGCTCTGCAGGCAACTCCTGGTAAGACCCTACAACCCCTTCTCATATCCATACTCGAGCAACCATTAGGCTCTAACTGCCAGATTTTATAGAAACTTGACATGCATACACACAAGGCCCACTGAACAGCTAACCACAGAAGTCAAATGGTCAAATCTTTTGCACTGGAGGCTCTCAGTTTAGCCGGGCCCTTTCAGCACATTTTCTCCATGCAGATCTATCCTGAGGCAAATTCCAAGTGGAAACGTGGGAGCTGAAGGAGAAGCCGCAGCAATACTCACCCCGGGCTTGTCTCCCTGGTCTAAAGGCCATGTCAACCAGCCCAGTTCACCTCCTGTTGCCTTCATATCCAAAAGCACCTCTGTGGAGACATGAAAACACTGTCAGTACATGAGAATAAACATTTAAACTCATCAGAAAAGACTCATCTTGACTTGGAATTGATGGACATAATCTGACCCCTAAATAATAAGCCCAAAACTGACAGGATGTATTTACCAACCTAATTCAACAAAACTAACACCTTCTTTAGGTTGCTCAAAACTGTGGATGTATAAGTCTTATGAGTTAGTTTTATTGGCCACTTCTGAATGTCAAACTAACGGGTACAAACTGAACACTGTGCGCACAATCAAAAAGGCAAAAGAAATACATAAGAATTCAAAAGGAAAAAAAGATTACAATGAGAGCCAATAAAAGAAACGAGTTGCACTCGACGAACTATTTCCAGAATTCACCTGCTGGTGTTCCGAGGTTTAGAGCAGCGCACATGCAGGCTACAGTCATAACTCAACTTAAACGAGAAACATCTTTATACAATTAAAGCGTTTTCATGAAATACGACTTAAGACTGTCACAAGATTACGAAAGTGTGTTTCCTGGTTTTAAAGTTTCTTAAAGGAGGTTCCCCGCATGGCACGCGTGCTTCACTTCAATAAACTTTTTTTTTTTCCTTCAAATTAAGGGAATCAACTTTTGGGAAAATATTTTTAAAAGACACTCACCTTCTTTAGTCTGTAATGTAATTAGTATACCGTTAATGAGCACATATGAAAATAATAAAGGTCTGACTCCTCTAAAGAAATCCATTTGGCAAACTTTTCCTTTTTCTCTCCGCTCCTGGGCCTGGCTGGGACTCTGCTCTGAGAGGTGAGCGCTACTCTCTGCAGCTCATTCACAAGCGGCCAGCACGTCACAGACTCCGCCTGCTGGAATGTGTGTGCGCGTGTGTGTGTGTGTGTGTGCGCGTGTGTGTGTGCGCGCGTGTGTGTGGGGGGGGTGTGCATGGTGCGTTTTCAGTGGGGCGGAGGGGGGTGGGGGTGGCACAGGAGAAACTTTTGCAACCTTCAGGGACTGTCAGAAATGTCGCAATTTGTCGCACATTGGGAGCGCACATGAACATGTGAGCGTTCAAATTCCAGGTACAGCCTGATGCATGTCTGTTGAGCCAATTTCTATTTTATATGTAACCATCTGCGTGTCTAATATTTGTTAAAACCAAAATGCCCAAACATGATGCTATCAGCTAGATTTCTAGGGACAACAACAACTACGGGATCAAAATAATATTATTGAGATAATATGTGAAAATATTGACCTGTAAATCATCAACACGTTTTTCTTGGCAGTGGCAGTGTAAAAATACTCCATGATAAGTTAAAGTCCTGTAGTAAAAAGCTTACTCGAGTAAAAGTACAGAAGTAGTAGTAGTATCAAAAGTGTTATTTATTATCAAATATTATAGTTGCATTTTTGTATGAGCAGCATTTTAATAGTGTAGCTGGTGGAGGGGAAGCTGATTTTAACTACTGTACTTTTAACTACTGTATGTACTATATTGTTGGGTGGTTTAATTCGTAGCAATGCATCATATTTTTCATACTAATCATATATTCTCTGTGTAAAATCTTAGTAAAAATAAGTAGTAACTTTAGCCGTCAGATAAATGTAGTGGAAGTGCATTATTTTCCTCTGAACTGTAGTAGAGTAGTACCTTAAGTACATTAAAAGATACTGAAATACTGCATTTACAGACAGAATGTGGTAATAGATTAACTTAATAAATTAAGAGTTACGTGAATATTTGTGGATCCTAGAGAACGTGTGTTAATATGATTTGCACTAATGTTCAAACCACTAGTGAATTAGTCAATCAATAGAAAATTGATTACTAACAATTTTCACAATAATCATTTCTCAAGCATAAATGTCAAATATTTGCTGGTTCCAGTTTTTTTAAATGTGAGGATTTGCTGCTTTTCTCTCATTTTATATGAAGCAATTTGAAGACGTCTTCTTGGGATTTGGGAAACTGTGATTTATTTATTTATTTTTAACCATTTTGTGACATTTCATAGAATAAACTCTTCATAGTGTAATACAAATTAATTAACAGATGAATGAATCATGTAAATAATCATTAAATGCAGCCCTGATTTGTACTATATTGTCTTCCTATGTAACTTTCGGGTACCAACTCATAAGCCTCCCTCCTTAAATCCAAAAGAAGCAGAATTTACAGGGGGCACTTGAAGGCACCGTAACTCTGCTTACAGTTTGGCCTACCTGGCTATCAAGCAGCCTACAGGGCAACAGAAGCATTTGCATGGAGATATTGATTTAGAATTGTTTGCCACATTGAATGGGCCTGAGGAGGGGAAAGGAGCGGGAGCCGCTTTACTTGACGTCCCTTTGTTCTGTGCATCCCCACATACAGAGGTAGAATCGTTGTGACAAGCGGAGAGAGATGTATTCATATAAGCATAATAGCAACTCTGAATACCAGAATTCAAAAGTACAGCTGGCCTACTGATAGCCTATCATAATTTATGGGAAATATCCCAAAAATGTTGCACCCTGCCAACCCTGTAGATAGACAGTGGTCAAGTTATGAACAAAAAAAAGTTTAATCTGGTTTTTCAGTCTCAGGAGGGTATGTGGGTGTGGGAGTGGGGGAGTCCGGTATGAATATGGGGAATTAAGATAAGTCCTTAACCTAGCAACTGGCGCAGAGTGGAATTCACTGTCAAGCTTTATACTTACTTTCATTGTATGTTGCCCAGTGTTACTATGGCAAAATGTTGAGCAACAGCTATGGAAACGATAAGGAGGTGCTGTGCTTTACATCTCTCTTTTCAATCTTTTCCCCCCCATCCTGTACATCATTGAATGCAGCACTCTAGCCAGAGGGTTGTACCTGCTTCCTAAGAGTTTATTCCCAATGGTGTTTACTTTTGAGCACCAGCCTTGTCCCCACAATAGATGATTACAATACAGTGTGTCATTGATTGGACATGGGTCTCTCTCTCAAACACACACATGCATTGTCGTTCACACACCTGTGACGCTGACACTGCGGGAAAAGAGGTGGGCCTCTGCTGGCTGAGGCTGTGTCCCAGATCCCTGCGCCCTCCCTTCATCCCCACCCCCGTGCCCTCTGGGGGCTCCAGTTTCACAAAAGCCCCCTCAAACCACAGAAGAACGCCATGGCTCTCTGTGAGCTTTTGAACCCCTAAAATCCAACCACTCACCCGCCCACTCTCGCCTCCACAGCCGTCCACACATTCCCTTCACCCTCTCACTTCTCACACCTCGTCCCCTGTTATGAGCAGGAGTGGGAGTGGAGGTCTACTCAGTTATGGGTTCAGGTAATGATGGGATGAGCAGGGTTAGAGGAGGGGAGAGGGGAGTGGTAGAGCAGGGGAATGAAGAAACCTTTGATATCATCCCTTTTCCATTTTGATATGAAACAATAAGACATGCCTGAGGGGCCACATGTGCATTATCCCTCCTGGTACGCCTGTTGAATATGCATTGTTCTTTGTAGTGCAGCACTAAAAGCTAATGCAGGATGTAAACCGAGAACTAAAGTGGACTGGGGTGTGTGGTTGAGGGCTGGGGTGTAGGAGGGGGGTTGGTGGGTAGATTGGGATTATGTGTGTGTTGGGTAGGGGGGTTGGGTGCTGGGAGGGCTGCCAAGCACAGGTGTAAGGCAACTACAGCAGCAGTGGCGGATGGGCAAACAGCAGGGCCATTGTTCCCACACACACAAACACACAGCGCAACAAGTGTGGCCCAGGCCAGCATATGTGCGAACAGGATATTGGCTCATCTGTTAGTCTGATTAGCTATATAGCCCAGCGCTTCCATCTCCTGCATAATAACCGCCCTCCCAAAACAACACCTGATCCTGTTGATCCAGCTATGTTCAGAACTTGGCCTGAGAAAGTAGTTCCATGTGCCTTGTCAGATTTACTGCTACCTGATAAGGGCTGAGGCTGATGGTGTGGGGGAATTAAGAAGCAGGTTCACGGTACATCAGACTGATGAATTGCAAATTGTCTGTGGAGGCTATGTTCAGCATGGACAGTTCACAGTTTAAGGAAAGATAATAATCTCTATGAATTTTCATTTATGCTGCCTCGAACAACTCTTATACTTAACAACCTGAAACCACACAGTGCTAATACTTTTCATCAGTCACTGTAGAAGACGCACACACGGCAGCTGGATTTTCACGAATCAACATACAAGGGAGACATATGTAAATTGTATATATTAGGCATACAAATGTGTGTATGTGGTAATGAGCAAATGTTTGTGGTAATGTGGCCCTGGTGTGTGTATTGAGGTGAGAGGCTGGGAAGCTCGGGGGCATGTGTGACCTACACGTTGAGTTGTAATGTAAACCAACCATGTGTGGTTGGCTTCAGTGTGGTCATTTGTATTTCAAACAGCTAAAGAGGCCAGCGCTGGAGGGAAATATTCAGTGACAGCTGATGCTGAGATTAATCTGTACTTTCAAAGTTGAGCATGCAATGCCATTCATGGTCAACGTTGCACGTTTTGTGGGTCTTTTCAGGGCTGCACATGTTTTGTCAGTCACTTAAATATTTAAAGAGTTGAAAAAAAAAACTAGTCAGTGGAACCCTCTTCAATTTTTAAAACAGAGAACATTTTAATCTTAGTCTGTTTTTTCTTTTACAAGCACTTGCCACATTGTAGGAAACAAGTTTCCTTTAAAGTTATAATCTCGAAGATTATCATTTCGTTGTCTTTCGTGGCACCTATGGTGATAATCTGTAATTGCAGGTTTGTTTTTGGACCTCACTTCAGTTTCAGTTTCAAGTTTCATCGTCTGTAGTCATCGACCTTTTCTTTGTTTGTTCGGCCATAGTAACTGTTTACTCGCAACACTCGCAATACTAGCAGAGACTGGAAAAACAGTATGACGCTTCACACACAGGTGAGTTGAAGAGCGATTCTGTTGCATTAAAAGCCAAACAGTGCGCCGCTTGTGATTTTTCCAGGAAAGTCGCCACCGACAACCGGGTCGTAATGCTGCAAATGCTGCAGGCTTTCATCAGTGGGCCATATGCTCAATCACCATTGTGTTGCATCATTTAGCGATAGATAGTGACTTAACAGACGTTTATTTAAATGAAAATCTTCGTGATAGCTTTAAGCTGCTCCAAAAATGCATTGTTTAGTTTGTTTTGTTTAGCTTTTCTAACCCACTGTAGTTCAATTTCAGTAGGGCACTTGACGGCAACTTACTTATTGAATGTATTGATTAATGGTTTATCTGACAGAAGGAAACACAAAACTGTCTTGTACTTACAGACAGGTGACAAATTAAAGGAAAAGAAAACATAAAGTGTCTTAGTAACCACCAGAACAGCTTCAATGCTCCTTGGCATCGATTCTACAAGTCTCTGAACTCTACTGGAGGGATGAACTACATTCTTCCAAAAGATATTTACTCATTTGGTGTTTTGATGATGGTGGTGGAGAGCGCTGTCTAACACGTCAGCCCAAAATCTCCCATAGGTGTTCAATTGGGTTGAGATCTGGTGACTGCGAAGGCCATAGCATATGATTCATATCATTTTCATGCAAATCAAACCATTCAGAGACCCATCATGCCCTATGGATGGGGGCATTGTCATCCTGGAAGAGACCACTCCCATCGGGATAGTAATGTTTCATCATTTGTATTGATTTGCATCGACCCTTCGACCTAAGGGGACAACTGGACCCAAACCATGCCAGGAAAATGCTTCTCACCTATAAGGAAGCATCTGCATTTGTTGTATTTCCTCCCTCATTTATTCAGGTTTTTCCTTTAATCTGTCACAAATCTATATCTGTATCTTAACCAGAGACATTATTTCAGGCTTTTTGTACCAAAATCCTCATTCAAGTAGGCCTTTTGCTCAAACAGCTTACTTAAGTCTGTTTTTTCTGGGTTTTAGGACTTGACACTGGACATTAGCTGTTCATCCTGAAAACTGCACTGTTGTGTTGTATACAAAAGACAGTGTTAAGAGACTTTGACCTGACCAACCAAAGGTTTCTGTTTCTCTCAGAGATACAATTTATCTCTGAGGGAAATTGTCAGACTGAGCTCTGTATCTAATGGCCTTATCACTGTATATATCACAATTCACATGCGCCCTCCCAATGTCCATATTTATTTTTAAAAAAAAACCTGTTCACAGCAGCATCTCCCTGATTTAGAAGCGTACCTAACCATGGAATCATGTCATTACCCAACCTTGCAACTATGTCGCAAAACCTCTTCATCCTCCTCTTCCTTCCCTCCTCCTTGTCCTCCCCATTAGAGCTAACCGTCCTTGGAAAGTACTGATCTACCCTGCAGGGGAAAAGGCAGAAGAGATGCACTGTACCATTCATTCAACTCCTTATCACAACATTATCTCAGCATTCCTATGCCCTGAGCTGGAACGTGCTCATATTCTCAGACGACGCCTCCTGTGTTTTTTTATTGGAGACACGGGTCAAACTGGAGCGGCAGATGTTCCCATTTGCTCACCCAAGTAGAATGACCTGCTCCTTCAGGCGCCTCCTTTCTCCTTCCTCCCCTTCCATATCGAGTGACTGCCAGCCTAAAGGCCATTGTGGACGTTTAAGGAAGCGCAGAGGAAAGAGCAAAAGGAGACAGAGCTTAGAATAAAGTCAAGATGGATTCCTGGAGGGGCTGAGGAGGAGGAGGGACGTCCTCTGGGCTCTGACTAGGGGCCCCTGGGCTACTGAGAGCCTCCATTGAAAGCCACCTGTTGATTCAGTTCCAGATGACCCTACTGGGCTCACTGATATCAGATGGGATGCAGAGAGGGAGGAAATGGACAGCCGTGTCTGTCAGTGCTTTGAGTGAAATGCTAATGCCTGCATGCTAACATGCTCACAATGACAATGCTAAAATGCTGATGTTAAGCAGGTATAATGATTACCATCTTAGTTTAGCATGTTAGCATGCTAACATTTGCACTAAATTCAAAGTACAGCTAAAAATAAAACTCTAGAATACAATTTATTAGATAGAAATTAAGGATTAAAAATGATTAAATATGTGAATCGCAGCATGTATATTATTTATGGTTATAGTTTATCTATAGCGCACAAAAGAAGACTAGGAACAAATGATGCATGAAAAAAGGAAAAAATGCATACATTCTTAATTATATCATTATTTTCATTATTTTTATTATGTAGTTGTGAATGTATTCAATGTGAATGCAACAACAACAACATTTACTTTACTAAATGAGTATAAAATATATTATTAAAGCTTTTTGTTTATTTCTGGCCTCATGTGAGACTGCTACACCACTAGTTTAAGAGTAGATTAAATCTAATTTTAGTATTTGATACAATAGATCACAAAGTTTTATTCATCCCCCATGACATTTCATTTCACTTCTTCCTCTGTTGTGGCATTCCACAGGGTTCTACTTTAGGTCCTATTTTTTTCCCCCTCGAACATGCTGCCCCTTTGCCACCCATCCATCCTTTTGTTTTCTGTCTCTCATCCAAGTCAATCAGCCATGTTCCAGCTCTTCCTATGGGGGATCCCAAGGTGTTTGCAGGTCAGGAATTCCTCCTGCATGTTCTGGTTCTGCTCTCCTTCCAGTTTGATGTGTCTGGATGAGTAACTCCAGTGGGAAGCATCCAGGAGGCATTCTGATCAGATGCCCAAACCACCTTAAATGGTTTCTATAGACACGGAGAAGTTCTACTCCAAGCTCCCTCCGTGTCTCTGAAGTTGTTGTCCTATGTGAAGGAAACTAATTTTGGACACTTGTAACCATGATATCATTCTTTCAGTCATTAGCCAAAGCTCATGATCATAGGCGAGAGTTGGGTTGTAAATCAACTGGTAATTTGAGACCCTTCAACCTTGCGCTCCATCTCACCCTCCCCTGGACACATCATCTAGCAGCAAACACTTGTGTAGACTTCCCATGAAAGCCCAGCAAACTCCAATGTGTTGACAGTCTGTGTGAGCGTACTCTCAGCTGGACGATAAAGACCTTCCAACAGCTTAATGACAGAATCTAAAATAGCTCTTCTCAGTCCAGCTGAGTAGCAGGCCTAAAAAGGCACCTCAGATGTTAAAGCTGTGGTAGGTAAGTTTAAAGATCAACAGTAAGATAAACACTTGTAGTTTCCGTTCCTCCTCCCTCCAACCACCCTGCTAGTAGCAATTAGCAACAGGTGATTGACAAAACAGAACACAGCTTTCATGCTTCACTGTTGATCTTACTTGGTCAGATGCCCAAGCAGCACAACTTACTTAAAAAGCAAACAGAGGACTGTCAACTCTGCCAAGATTCTGACATATAAAACTACTTATTTATGCTCACACAACATGTGAATTACTTTTGTCGAGCTCATGCAAAAATATCAACTTGTGAAACCTCCCCACAAGAACTTTAACTGACTCAGGCTGCTCTTTGGTTATCTAAACAGTTGGGTGGCCATTAATAATTTTCTTCAGTTGATGTGTCGGGGATGATTCATGCATCATTTCCTTTCTTTGTGATCCCAAGTCCCAAGACGTGCCTCACTCATAAATCTCTGTCATGGCTGCCATTTATCTCTACTGCTGCCAAAAGCTTTTGAGACTACAGTTTATTTTTTGCTTATATTGTTGGTCACACTCTCTTTATTATAACATCCCCATTATCTCACAGTTGTAGCTGTCATCACTGCTTGGTCCTGGATATGTGAGAGCTTTTCAAGCAGCACCCACCCACAATAGGCAGTGATGTCACATCAGCAGCACCTGTCCTGGTGGTTGGAGCCCACCTCCCCACGGTGGTTTGTGGTTTGCTGAGGTAGGCATGTCAGGCATGTCTAACTCTGACTCCAAGTAACGGAGGGCTGTTTTGCCAATGAAAGTGTTGGAACAGCTGTGCGTGTGTGTCCTCACATGCTGATCTTGAAGTAGGCTGGATGTGTATTTTATCCCCATGCTACTTTACACGTCTACCTACACTACATTTGATGAACTTATGACCAATTTACAAAATGTAATGCATTGCAATCAATATGTTTATGTTAACAATGGATCAAATGTGTAATGTGAAAGGGGTGGCTCGTAGTGACGCACCCACAGTTCTACGGAGCATGTTAGTGTCGTTTAGCTCTAAATACTTATTCCACCACTGATGATTGGTATGAATACATTTGCCAGATTACATAATTATTGGGGAAGTTCTCCAGTGACTGTCTATGGGAAGCCCTGGACCTGAAGTTGGACAGATTTCACACATGCATGTTTTGATAGTAGCAGCAGTGGCAGCAGCAGCAGTTGTAGAGTTGCAGAACTAGTAGTAATAGCAGGAGTAGTAGCAGTTGCGGTGATTATAATTGTATCCTCGGTTCCATTGAAGCGCTCTTTTGTTCTACCGTGTAAGTGCTGCTTCAGTTTTCACTTTGCGAGTACAACATTCCTGTGGTGAACATTAAATACTTGTGATGTTTTTAAGTTTTATTTTTGTCATAAAAATGGCTTCCAATAATATTCAAAAGTACCCACACCTGAATTCTCACAAGCTGCCACACCTGGGTGTGCCAAAATGCCCCCCAAAAAGAAAAAAAAAAACAGTCGAGGATACACATCAGGTGATATTGCAAGGCGAGGCATGTATGTGTGTGGGCAGATCTAAAATGCCAGCATAAGAGATGATATCACTTTACTTCCTTGTTTACAGAGGAATTCTGGTGGTGCCATGCAACTGCTGTCTTTGCCAGAAATGCATAAAACTTCCAGAGTCTTTAAACTTTTGCCACCATAAACACACCTAAAATGACCTTCCAGATGGCAAATTACTATAAGCACACACACTCACTCTCACTTGCAGTGCTGTCAGAAGTGGTTGTTGTATTGCAGTGTTTAGACAGCCTGCCTGCAGCTGTTACATCGATAGATTCAAGTGTGGGAATGGCAGGGTGTGTGCGCATGCTTGAATATGTGTATGTGCGTGTGTGAGCACGTACAGTACAGGCGTGTGCATTCATGTACCTGCTTGCTTCTTTGCCATATTAGAGTCACTGGACACTAGCGCTGAGGGAGCTGCTGGTGCTGGCGATTGTGGCTAAGGTGGTTCAGTGGAGTAATGCGTACCGCAGCTGTTTGTGGAATGGCAGCTCATTTCAGTGCCTGTCTGTCAGGACTGCTTCGCTGTGAGCCTGTTCTTGCTTGTTGATCTCTTTCAACAAACACCAAATACCACAGCAAGTCTTTTTCTGCACCTGTGAGGCTGATGAGGTCTGCCTGCTAGCACGTGGGAGTGAGACGGGAATAAAAGAGAAAATAAGCTTTGTAATGTCTGTGAATTTTTGAAGGGCATATTTTTGTTCTCTGTAACACCAGCCCACACATGCACCTGAGGGGATTTATCCAGTCTTACCAACTGTTTTCTTACCAGCCCAAATCACCAAGTGGGCCTGCAACAGAGTTTCCATATTTCTCCATATTTGCCCTGTAAACTGTAGAACAGTTAGAACAGTAGACGAGTCTACAGCCACACTACTGGCTCTGTGAGGCTGTAGTTATGTAGTTTAAGTTAAATGCCAAATGTTAATGTCTGCAGTCAGGGATCACCTATGCCATAATTAGTCCATGAGAACACAGGGAACATGAAATTCTGCAACAAATTTCATGGCAGTCCATCCAACAGATGTTTCATTCTGAACCAAAAACGTCACCATGCTGGTGGCACGAGAAGAAAAGTCAGGGGACCACCAAAGTCAGTAGGATACATCGTCAGTGAACAATGAATATCTGTAACAAATTTTGTGCCAATCCATCCATTGCACAAATGTGCATGCGGGCCACGCGATATAGATTTCTGCTGCAAGTTTCATGCAATTCCACTGATCTACAGTTGGTGGCGGCAATGTGCAAAGAAGCAAACAATGCAGGTTTCAAACTTTTTAAGAAAATTGGCTTTGCAAATATTTTATGAGGAAGGAAATGCATTCAGCACATTTGCTCGACCTCAAGGATATACACAGTGTGTTTTGGTGAGTCACATTGAATGTTAATATAACTTCTGTTTATTTTCAAGAAAAAAACAAAAGCTACCTTTAATTGCTGAGACCTTGGAACACCATGGCATTGCTAAAAATGGGATGGGTTGTAAACAGACTAGAGGAGAAAATGGTACAAACCCAAAAAACTGTCCATTCTAAACATCCATCACAGTTTAAAGACCAACGTTTGACCTAGCATACTTCCTGTAGTTATGTGTATAAATTCTGGGTGCGCCCAGTTTCAGTTTTAGCCACAGAATCTTTTACCAAAGCACTCACTAGTCTACAAGAGGCCAAATCAAGCTATTAGCATATTAGCACACTTGATTCCTCTGCAGCTGGACACTAACAAACTCTGTTACAGTAGTTTGGACAGTTTGGTTGAACTGTGATTGTGCCAATCCATCCAATAGTTGTGAAGATATTTCAACCAAAACCAAAAAAGTGAGCCTCGTGGTGGCAGTAGAGGAAATGTCAGGGGATCACCAAATCACCAAAAATCATTGGGATTCATCCTTTGCTGATAATCAAATGTTTGTACACTGCTAGCATGGCTAAAAACATGACTCTAGTATCACTGCTGTCCTCCATAGCTTTCTTGTGGGATGTTTTAAAGGTCAAGTTCACTGAAATAAAAAAACATATTTTATCACATACCCTTATGGGGTGTAGCCATGCAGATAGTTTTGGTTTTATCTGCTGAGGTTCTGAGATATCCATCTTTGAGATTTCTGCCACCACGAAAGTACAATGGAGCTAAATGGAATTGCATTTGCAGTGATCAAAGCAGTGAAGACTGACATATGATAAAATCAGCAGTAATATGTCTTTCCAAAAACTGTGTCCTGGGTATTCAGGTTAATCCATAGCTCATGATCTGAGAGTTTTCTTTGGAACTACTTCGTACTGAACAAATCATCTGAGCTGAAGCGGGTTAGAAGGCAGCAACCATGAAGGTTGACGACTGAGAAAGGAGTCAATGAAGCAAAAACTATTTAAGTCTTCTAACTTCTAACAATCACTTGCATCATGTTTCTAGAAGGAAACTGAGACTTTTAAAATAGGTTTTAATCGTGAGAAATGTTCTGGAGCTAACATCTGCTAACCATTAGTGGCACTGCACCTTTAGGCAGCTCTACACGACTTCAGCTTTTGGCCATGGTGGTGGTTGCTTGATTGGCCCAGATGTAATTCTGGTGACAGGCATGATCAGCTCTCCTCTGTCCACAGGAAGCTATATGCACAAATTTAGAATTTAGATCTTTGACCTCTCATGCTCTTTTGGTTTCTTGTGTCCAACCTTACATGGCTATTTTCTACCTGGTCACTTTAAGCCACAAGAGTGCTTGTTCACCTGGAAAATGTAGCTTAAAATGGAACAAGATTCTCCTGAGAAACTGTTTCTGCCTCTGCTCAAAAATACATATTCTTGAGGTAGAAATCTAAAAGAAATTTCACAAGAGGGAAATTGATTCCATCTGGGAAATGGGACTAACTTTAACTAACCCTCTCTAAGAATGCAAAATTGCCAAATATTACTATTGTCAGAGGCACAGTGTTCTAGTTTACACAACTTAAAAGGCTCCAGAGTCTCTCACTAAAACATAAATCTATTTGAAACTAGACTTTGGTAATTGCTTAAATCTCTGGTGAGACCACAGCTTTCCATAAATCATAACATGGTTGAGGTTTGAGGGCAGCAGTGATATTCTTGTAAACAGCTTATAGCTTGTTATTGCCCTGGATGCTTAGCAGAGGAAATTCAAAAAACAGCAATGCAGAGACTGAACAATTAGCTGTCCAACAAACACAAACAGACACACGATGGAAAAGAACACTGCTGAGGAACCCTGACTGTCCTCGTAAATGCCTTCCTTTGTGTTTTATCTCTTCCTTAATTCCACTTTTGCATTTTCCAGTCTTAAAACATTCCAACCCCATCATTTTCCCTGTGAGTGTGCTCAGCGTTGAGCCGGCAGAGCACGCTGAACAATCAACACATCCTGACTGGCATAATAGCTCTTTGTTCTCCCCCACCCCACAACTGGAAATCTATTTCAGAATGAGGCAGGCACATACACACTGTTTTCAAACCTACACCCACCCAAGTGACCTGGGTCCAGTGTTGCCACCCGAGCACCCGAAGCACAATCTCAAGTCTCTCACAATTATTCACACTGGCTGACAGATTGGGTTCTGGAGGCGGAGAGTGGTTAAATCCAGAATAGATGTAGGGTGAAAAAAAGACAACAACACACAACCCTGAAAAGTTATTTTCCCTGAAAAGTGAAAGAACCGCAAATCAACTTCACATCTCTGTGGAGCCAGATCACAGCCCAGTCCCGCCGCTCAGAGAAAGAAGGGATGGAACAAGACATGCACACAGTACCCACTGTAAAATATGGACCATAGCATTATATTTAACTACTGCTCATTTGAATGCCATAGTAAAAAAAATGTGGATTTAACGTAGTTCATGCCTACTGTACACGTGTACTTGATTGTTTTATTTTTAAATGCATTTGTGTAGCATGCGGACATAAAAAGAACACTGCACAGCACTAATGTATTTGGGTTGGCTGTTAAGGATCATTCCAGTTTATTAAAATTTAGGTCTTTAAGTTTGTATTTTACGCAGAGCTGAAACATTTTACACAAAACAAGTTAAAGGTACCCTGTGGAGTTTTTGACCACTAGTAGCGCTCTGGAGCAATGTTGTTACAAGTGTGTCCTCGTTTCGTTTATATCCTGCACGCACAAGAGGACGAATGTGCACGCGGGCCACACAATACAGATTTCTGCTGCAGGTTTCATGCAATTCCACTGATCGACAGTTGGTGGCGACAATGTGCAAAGAAGCAAACATAGATGTAAACAATACTGGTTTCAAACTTTTTAAGAAAATCGGCTTTGCAAATATTTTATGAGAAAGGAAATGCATTCAGCACGTTTGCTCGACCTCAAGGATACACACAGTGTGTTTTGGTGAGTCACATTGAATGTTAATATAACTTTTGTTTATTTTCAAGAAAACACCAAAAGCTACCTTTAATTGCTGAGACCTTGGAACACCGTGACATAGCTAAAAACAATTCTGATGGGACAAGAAACATTAGAAGTCAGATGACCAGACGGGCTGTAAACAGACTAGAGGAGAAAATGGTACAAACCCAAAAAACTGTCCATTCTAAACATCCATCACAGTTTAAAGACCAGCGTTTGACCTAGCATACTTCCTGTAGTTATGTGTGCAAATTTTGGGTGCGCCCAGTTTCGGTTTTAGCCACAGAATCTTTTACCAAAGCACTCAATAGTCTACAGGCGGCCAAATCAAGCTATTAGCATATTAACACACTTGATTCCTCTGCAGCTGGACACAAACAAACTCTGTTACAGTAGTTGGGATAGTTTGGTTGAACTGTTGGCTTGTTTACAACCTCTCTGATTGTGTGACCGCTTATGTTTCTTGTACCATTGGACTTTGTTGAAGCAATGTTGCCATGTTCCCAGATCTCAGTACTAAACTCAGTCAGTACAATTATCAGAACCAATAAAAAAATGGCCAAAACTACAAAAATAAGGCCTAAATTAAAATAAACCGGAGTTATCACTTAATTTCAAGCGTAGTAGTGTGTAGTCTTACAATATAAGATGTGTCTGTAAATGATGTTTACTCCTTGTTATTGATTAAAAAACAACTATGATATGTAGAAAATGATTTCCTAATGTTCTCTAAACTGTGTTGGACTGTGGTAGTGTTCATCTGCAGAGGAATCAAGTGTGCTAACAGGTTAATAGCTTGATTTTGCCTCTTGTAGACTAGTGAGTGCTCCAGTAAAAAAACATTCTGTGGCTAAACTGCAATAATGCATTCCTAAAGAAGCAATCATTTCCAGGTGCCTCAGTATTTAAATTAGGATCTTATTTGCATGCATAAAAATGCAGAACAGATTAAAAAAAAACCTTTAAAAGTCACATTTACATATTTTTTAGTGCTGCCTAACAGCAATACAGAGGTTTTATGAAACCAAATGAAGCAAGTGAGATATAGAGAATGAAAGCTCCTGCATTATATCGCAGATATCAGATTGTAACTAGGACACCAAGCCGTAATGTCAGAAGGTGTTTTGTTTATGAGGCTTGAGTCACCAGGGTGAGGCCATATAGCTGTAGCATTGCCTGTCCACACCTAATATGTACTGTGACCCCATCAGTCACTTGATCTATTTCTAACTGCTGTCCTTTGTAAAGTAGAGCGATCACATCATTACATTTCATTCAGTGGTGTTTGCCTGACGCTGACCTTTCATATTCAGCCTGGAGAAGCATTCTCATTTTACGTGGCTAGGTATTATAAGTCTGCCCTGTGTCACATTGTTTGCATGACAACTTATTTACAGGGTTACAACATGGATTGGAAGTTAAAGTGCATCAAGGTGTGTTTAAAAATTCAGAAAACAATGGGAATTTTACTGACAGCGCCTTGTAAACTTTTTCCAAATTACTTGATAGAGCCTGTGTGTATTTATCTACATGACCTTTGCCTCTTGTTCTTCCTGGTTATAATGCTCTGGTAGGCCTACTAAAACACTAAAAGTTATCTAACTCATTCCTTGCTTTCTCTACAGTTTATGTTCACATTTAAATCTCTCGGATTAAAGCATTTACGCTCAGGCTCCAGGCCATGTTTATCTCCCGAACATTCTCTGATAATTTCTTTTACCAAACAGTAATGTTAGCACAATAAACAAATATCATGTTCTCCATTACAGTACCTTATCGCACTAACATTGAAATCACCCATGTCCACTTTGTGTGAGTGGTTGTTTTATTAGAAAATGCTACACTACCTTTCCTGCTTCCACATTAGTGCTTGCTTAGTCTCTTTCTCATTGGTTCCTTCTTTGGGAAGAATTTGGGAGGTTTTGGTCTGTTGATATCCTTGTCCAATATGTGACAAGGGACCACCTCTAAAATCACCTGAGTGACTCCAGAATATAAAGTGTTTTTTCATGGACTATTCATGCTAACTACAAAAAGTTTTAGCCTACAGTAGGATAGGTGATAGAGAGCTGTAGGGAAACCAGAACGTCTGGGTCCTGATCCAGAATATTCAAAATCAAAATAACACGTAACATTTGTAATAACACAAATTACTAAAAAACATGTCATGTGGTTTCAGGTGGTTCCATTTGTCTAGAGAGAGATAGTAAATAGAACTATGTAATGTCCTTGTATATTTGATATTTCTGTTTAGCAGCCTTTGGTAAACAACATTTCCCACAAGCCTATGATTGTTGCAGGTTAACTGCTACCTGCTTGACAGGCTGAGGCTAATAGTGGCAAGCTATAGAAGGCCAAACAATGAAAACATGCATAGACAGCAGACTTGGCAGAAACACTGTGAGGTATAATACTGTACGTGCATTGTAGTGCTTGAAAAATGTAATGGGAGCTGTAGTTTTTTGAATGCTAACAAATTAATTGTTGTTTTCTAAAACCACAAAGTGTTCAAATTCTAATAGTAATGCTGTAGTAGATCCTCATTTATGTTAGAATATGGATAGTAAACCCGAGGTACACATCTTTTTTCAGAAATATTGTTTATTTTACTAAACTCCCTTAACAAGTCCAACAGGTTTAGAAGTGTCTTTTGAATAAAACAACCACAGAGGCTACATGTTGTCCTTTTAGGATAATGCAAGGCACCAACAATTAGTGTACACAAACATTATGCTAACCTGTTGGACAGCAGGAGACACAGAGAGAAATTTGGTGTCAATCCTCTGGTCTGTAGAAATAAAATAGATAATGCACTAATAGTAATAATATGCAATATGAGTAGTAAACCATCCAGCATTATCACAGTCAGGAGAAAATTCAAAACTCACACCTCAAAAGTTTTTGACCACCTTAAATCAGTCTAACAATACACTGATGTCAGAATTAAATATTAGTGAATTAATATATTAGAATAAAAATGAGAAAAGAATTATACAAGATATACATATATATTCGTTTTTTTCACAGCCAAATCAAAGACAATTAGAATGTCAAGGCTAAGCATTCATCTTTATAGATTTTATTTTTAAAAAATCTTTGTGGGTTTTTGAGCATCACACAGAAAGATAACCCTCTGAACCCCAATGTATATTTTTCAAGTGGGTGTTCATCATTTATCTTGCATGCAGTATGCGATTGTCTAAACTGATAATGTGTTCACTCTCTTTATACTTCTGGACCAAAAGTATAAAGTTTTGGACAAACAGGTATTTTTTAGAAACTCTTTTAACAATGGTTCCAACTATTTTATATCAATTTGATGTTTGTTTTATAATCTGTCAATGACAAAAAAAAATAGTTCACTTATTTAGTGTGCAGTGTGTTTTGTGCAAGTCATTTATATTTTCTCATCATTCATTGTACAAATTAGACCAAATAAAAATTTAACTGAAATCTATTCATACAGTTATTATTGTAAGGGATGAGCTGACATGCCTGCTTTAAGGTTTTATGAAAGGTGGAAAAGATAGAACAAATATTTTGAACAGTTTTTTTTAATATTGTATGAAACAAAAATTTAACAAAAATTCAACAAAAACACTACCAACTATGTTGAAAGCCTGATTTATATTCCCAACAGCTAAAACTGCAATTAACAGCCCAAATCTGTCCACAAAAGAATCCACACAAATACAAAAGCTTCCAAATGTCTATGACCTGGAACAAATCACAACACTGCTGTATCAAAGTATTCCCACGCAGCTGTAGGCAGAGGTGAGCCAAATCATTTGTCTTCAGCTGCAACCACGAGTCAGGCTTCAGGCTCACAACCCAGCAGATAAAACAGGCTGGTGAAGCACCTCCGGACTTTTTCAAAGGTGATATTACTGCTGCCTCTGGTTATGAAGGTTAAGGCCTTTATAAGTTTCTGGCAAGAAAAGCAGCCTGACAACCATCTGTTGAGCAGAAGGAGTTTACTTTACAACCCTTTGAGCTTCCTTTGTTTTACTC
Organism: Oplegnathus fasciatus; assembly: GCA_003416845.1. Classification (NCBI taxonomy): domain Eukaryota; kingdom Metazoa; phylum Chordata; class Actinopteri; order Centrarchiformes; family Oplegnathidae; genus Oplegnathus; species Oplegnathus fasciatus. The sequence goes on along the minus strand of NTHP01000138.1, from coordinate 915,447 downwards.
TCAACAACTCTTTCTATACGTTTCCTCATTGGCTGTTAGATTAATATAATAGGTAAATACCTAAACAAAAGCATGCATGTATGTGTGCGTCAAAACAAATATTTCCAGAGCCCTTGTCATGACTATGTTAATGTATCTTGCATTTAAGTTCAATGAGCAGCAATGTAACCACTCAACCTGTTGTGTTTTTTACTTCCCTCAGCAGTGATTGGTGGTTTAGATCACCTGTTGGAAACATACTGACCATAATCAATGAGAATAAGATGCCCAAACACTCACTATAAATATATATATAAATATGCAGCCAAGTAATCAGTGTTTTTTTTAATTAAAGTTTCCCTTTTACTTGGTTTATTCAGTGCTTTCATGTAAGGACAAATTGTCCAAACACCAGGATGGAATGTAGGGAGCTCAATGCCAAAAAGACACAAACAAGAAAACAAGCACTTATCAGTGTCTGAAAAACCAACCTCTGAATTTTCAACATTCTTTTCATTTTCTAGCTAAAATTGGGCTTTCAAAATGTCATCCTGTGGCAAAGAATTCAAGAGGAGAAAAGCTCAGAAATATGAATGAGGTCTACTTTAAGGACAAGGGCACACGACTCCTCCTCGACTTGACTTCATCGCTCAAAGGCAGAACCTGTAATCTTAGAAGAACTACGGATCTGGAGAAGGAGGGGGAAGAACGTGCAGGGAAGTATCTTGAATTTCTCAAGTCTTCCTTGTCTTGTCTTTTCACTGCTGTGTCCCAATCTGATCTGCTTCTTCTCACGCTGCGAACAGGGCGTCAATTAACATTCCAAGTCCTGGCCTGTCAGGGCACTATAAATCACAAAGCCTCACCTCTTCTGCGTGGTCACACTCCTTTCTTTCTACTGTAGGCATAATAACAGGAGAGAGAAAATGAGTAAAGCACGAGCATGGCCCTCTTTACCCTCCTTTGGGTGCTCAATCACCAGCTTATGCTGCTGCAGCTGGTGTTCCTCAGTGTCATCCTTTTTTATGGGAAGCCCTGACCTACGGCATCAAACTTGTGAGATGAAGATGAAAAATAACAGTCCATAATGCTTTGCAGGCAGTTGTTTTGTTACATAAATATGCTTTGATAACTAAAATTAAGAAGTTTATTATAAATTAAAAGTCATACAGTAAGTCAGTGTCTCTTCACAGGCCGTCTGCATTCAATTGTAATTAATTGCACTCTAAGGAGTACTTCCAAAAATAATGAAAGATCCTGCAGCCCAGACCACCAAATGTTCCCAAATAGAATTCCAATCACCACTAAATCCCCATAGGCCTCCCTCCGGGGAATCTGTCGGCTAGTGTATTCTTGCATTTGACGGGTGCAGCCGGAAACCCTAATGTTCAAGCCACGGTCTTAAAATTCCCGAAACCATGGAGTTGTTTTCCTCAGGGATGAGTCTGTAACTGCAGCTCTGACAGCCATGGTGCTCATTTGTCTTCCTCCATACCCATTTGAATACTGCTCTAAAAACTGAGCCACAAAAACGTTTTTATAATTTGTCATTGACATTCAAGTTTTGCCATTTCATAAATATCTGGCACAGTGCTAGTGTGTAACTAGATAGACCTGAGTGTTCTTAATAGTTTCTTTTCTGCACACCTGTTATTCTTATATGAAGTACAATGTTTTTTTATGTCAATTTCATCATTTATTATAAGAGGGATCACTTGAGTATGCTTTCTCTATATGCATTACAGCATCGATACAGTGAGACAGCAACCCGTGCATCCTATTATTTAAAGTAGAATCTTCCCTGACCAAGATAAGACATGTTTAGGCATAAAAGATCCCCCACAATTCCCACTGTGGCAGACCAGAATTAAACCCAGGTCTTGCTGGCTGCTAACAAAGACAATACAAGTCAATCAAAGATACGTTTCTTTCTTGCTTAGAAGTGTTTTTAAAGTCAAAGCAAGAGTCTCGGCTTCCAAGAGTGTACATTTTCCTTTGACACATTCAAAGATGTAGGACAAATACTAACTATGCTCCAGGGGATACACGGTCATATAGATGAAGGCCAAAATTTCAAAGAACAAATAATTTCATGGTGAACTGAAATGACTATTGACTTCTGCTGTAGCCTGATTCACTTCACAAAACTGTATCACAGCTTGAACCTCAGCAATGTAGTTTAGGCAGATACTGACATCTTCTGACTGCTGAATGGACTGCAGCACTGTTTCTGATGAGCAATGATATATCAGATAACGCAACTATTCAAACTGTTGCAAATCCCAAAAAGTTTTTCAAAATGTTGCAGAGGCATACAACTTGAGGTTTCCAGACAGTGACCAGATTAGATGGCGTGCAGATTTTAGACTACAGCAATGCAAGTCTTCTTTCTTAACCCACAGTAATGATCCTGGATAAATCTTTCTTCACCAGTCAGTGCATCAAAATAACTTTCTAAAGGCAAGTCACAAAAACACAGACCAAGAGTAATGGACCATTTCATGATCTTCAGAAGTAAGTTAAACAACCATTTATTTTACAGTTTAAAATGTCCTCATGGAGGAACAGCAAAATACACTCAAAATGAAGATTGATCAAAAGACAGTTTTCATATTAATCACCGTTTTAAGTTTGTTTTTTTGTATTTTCTTTTCATTTGTTTATCAAAAATTATAAGTGCCTTCAACATAACCATGAGAGTATTCAGCTTGCAGTCATAGAAATATTTACACCACAAAACTGACAAGCATGGTTTTACTTTCAGCATCGGTTTCACACACCTCATCTCCTGTCTCTTTCAGACTGCTTTGTTTTGTTGCACAAAACAAAAATAAGGACCCTGAAAAAAGACAATTATAAAGGGGAAAAATACACAAGAGCACAGATTAAGGACATTAGTATTTACAGCTTGGCTCAAGGAGACAGTTAAGGGGAGGGATGGAGACAGATGATCAACACATCCAGTAGCGGCATGATGTCAAGGTCAAGTCACATTCTTTGCCTCTATGATTTTACTTTACCCTTTAAGATCTGAAATTAAAGCATGCTATAGCACATCTGTCATGAAGTCGAGGCTTAAATGACCTCAGGATGCAGTCCTTAATACGTGAGAATGATTTTCAGACAGCAGGGGGCAGTAGAGGACCACATCAGGGAGAAGGAAAACAGGAATACAAACAGAAAAGCAACCCCTACAATACAATGGTTCCTTCAAAATGAGGATACAATTTCATAATGTAAAAGCACTGTAGTAACAGAGTTGGGTTGATGAAGAATACAAAAAAAAAGGAATCAAGTCTGCCCTCTGAGTGGCAAAATACAAAGTCACATATGAAAATAGGTTCTGATCAATTTTTGTTTTAGATACATTGCGTGTGTTGAGTGTTTGCAAAAGACGTTTTGGCACAGAATCAATTTAAAAAATATTTTTTTTTGTGAATATCACTCCTGGATCCTGTACAGATCCTTCCCACCACCCCCCTCTTGCCCCTGCCCAAAGAAAGAAAGAAAGAAAACATTGAGATTTGATGATCTGTCTTGTAAAATAATTCACTTGGTCTCTCCACATTGCTTCAGTCTTTAAATATTTATAATATTTACAGTTTCACAATTGTCCACAATACCCTTAGGCTTAAAGAAGATGCAAACAAAAATAAACAAATTAAATATTCTTTATATAGTCCCCTGTTGAGGCATTGAGTGTAAACTGTACAACTCTAAACGTCCCCTCACGAGTTCCTGGGGCAGGGAACACTTCGGGATGGAGAGTTGAGTCCGGAAATGACGTAGAAGTTGGTTGATGGTGAAGTAGTAGAGTAAAAGCAGTATGATTGATCAGGTTGAAATGATTCTTGACCATTTTCCACGCAATGATTTTCTTTTATCTTGCACAAGCATGGCTGATCATGAGAGTAATTCCTTTACGTGTATCATTTTATACTCAAATCTGTACAGAGTTCACGATTTTTTCCTTAACATAGTGCAATGACTTCTCACATCGTTTGTCTTTTAAAAAAAAAAATCACAATCACTTTTATGAAGGTAAAAAATATCCCATAGGAAGGTCTCAATCCATAGCTTTTTGGATGCTATGAATTAGAAAAGGCTATGCACAACACCTCCAAAAATGGCAAAAATGAAATGAGAAATCAGAAATGATCATCAAAAATCCCCGTTCGACCCTTCAGATCCTCTCTGTAAAGGTACAGTTTTTGGAATTCAATGTCATTGAGTGACTTAAGGACTTGGTGAAGTGAAGGAGAAAAGGTGAGCGCATGCTAAATTACATTTTTTTAAAAAGTCAAACTCATAAAAATATGAGGCAATTCCAGTTTACAAAACTGGACAAATCCAAAAGGGCTGGTGTTGGCGTTGTTCAGGAAAAAAAATGGAGGTAATTAAACAGAGGCAATGACAATCATGAGGTGAGGGGAAATGCTGGAGATGCTGTTGAGAAGGTCCGGGGCCAGGCGTGAAAGGTGGCTCTCCGAGAATTCACATGGCGGGAAAATCTGCACCACATAAGCTGGCTGTGAATCCAAAAATGAAAATAACATGATGAGAGAGGCACTAAATCTTCATGATATTTCATTATGAAACACAGGTAAAATTTAAAAAGATATGTAGAACAGAAAAAGGTTTCAATGACCACAGACCTGATTAGAGCCAGGGTTGGGCACATTGATGATGCCAGCTGCCTGTTTGGCTTGCAGGTAGGTGATGAAGCCACTTTTCAAGGCTTGGGTTTGACCAAGGACATCTTCTTGGTCTCGACCACAGGGTAGAGCCAGTAGCAAACAGTAATCATTCTCCACCTGCCATGAACAACAAATGGTGGGAGCAGGAGTGTTGATCAGATGATTGGCTAAAATCAATGAATTTGCTCATTCAATCATTCGATTAGTCTCCTTAAATATTTCCACCTAAATTTTAGAACCTGCTTTTCAGAGGAAGTAAACACCAAAAACTCACAGTCATTCTGCGTGCCACACTGTCCAACTGGGAAACCTCAAGCCTCATCCTCTGGACAATACGGAGAAGAGGACCTCCTTCTGGGGGCGGCAGGGAGCGCTGGGCCAGTATGGTGTTGCCAGAAACAAAGTGCAACTGGACAGCAGCCTGGTCGTTCTTCAGTGCCAGCAGGCCTTGCCATACAATAGGATATTTCTGTACATAAAACAACAGAAAATGGTTTTTAAACATATTTTCCTCTTTGTTACTGTCTTGAAAATGTATTCCATTTATGATGACATGGCTGGTCAATCTGTCTTCCTACCGTCAAAAGCTGCACCATATCAACGGAGCGATGTCCTGAATGTTCCAGCTTAGCATCAGGCCGTGGCTGCAGTGAACTTGATGGGGGTGCTGTTGGCGGAGGTGTTGGCAAGAAGGCTGGAGGGCCTTTCTGGAGGGATAGATCCGGCTTATGAGTAAGACCCATAGGAGACGTCATGGGAGACTGGTATGAGGGTGAGACTGTATCCCTTGATATTCGGGAAATGTGTGAGAGGTCCGTAGAGGTAGCATGGCGAAGATGGGAACTCTCAGGCTTGGAATCACTTCCTCCCCCATGTGACTGAGACATTTTACCCCTGTGAACCAGCTCGGGCTCAGAAGAGACCTGATAAAGAAAATACATACAAAATTAATAGAGCTATGCATATTTTGTATGTGTATATAAATATGATCTATAACTTGAAAATGCAATTATACATGCTACATAATAAAATGCTGAAATATTATATATAGTCAAAGCATATCAAGTGACCTGTGAAGATGTAATGCCTTGGTTAGCCAGGTTGTGTCCTGATGAAGGATGTCCTGTAAACTGGGATGGGAAGCCTCGCATGTCTCGATATACCGGAAAGGAGCCTGCACTTCCTGGATGTATCAGCTGAACCCCATGAGGGTGAGGAGACACCATGACAGGACTAGATGCATGGACTCCCCTGATTCTACTTTCGTTGGAAGGTGGATGTATCAGCTTTCCTTCTAGTGGTTTGAGAGATTCTTTAGTGGAAAGTTCGATGCTTTTCCCCACTATAGGACTCTTTGAAGGTCCAGAGATGTTGCTTGAAGACGTTCCAGTCTCTGAAGTGCGTGACTGTCTTGCTTCTACAGCAGCCTGCTCTCCCAGTTGCTGGTGCATGAGGATGCGCTGGTGCATGTCTCTGTACTGGTCCATGCGTATGCTTGGGTGGAGCCCTCTGTGATCACTGTGAATCATCATTACATCTGATTGGAGCTGGGGCACTGAAGGTCTACTAAGGGCTTGGTTAAAGTGTCTGGGGTCTTCTTCACTTACACTGCTGCCACCACCACCTGATACTGACCCCTGGGGACTTGAATGAGACTGCAGTACCATATCTCGGATGATATTAGGCTGCGGCGTGTTTGAATGCTGTGGAGGCCCTGGGTGGGGAGAAGACAAGGAGTCACCTCGCCGTCCATAGTTTATCCCAGACATTGGTGGGGTGTTCATCCGGGCCTCATGAGCCATTGACTGAGTAACACTGTGAGGTTGAATTATGACGGAGGACTGTTCTGAGTGCGGGTGATGCATACTAGAATGATATGTAGACATTGGTGGCATGCCATGACCCAGAACGACAGAAGTTCCTCTAGGAGAACTGTTTGGAGGACAGGCTTTGACAAAGGGTGAAGGGGAGTGAACAGCTGTTCGTGGGGACTGGGGTTCTTGCTTCAGGTGTAGAGCTGACCGATCAGTTGGGATGCCAGGGCTGGGACTCATGCGGGTTCCAGATAGTGATGGGTGGTGTGGACTCATGACTGGGCTGAGGTTAGACTGCTGAACAGCTTTGCCAATGTCCATCTTTTTTGGTAGAGGTTCTGTCCCCAGTCCTCTCTTGCCATGCTGCTGCTGTATTACAGCTTGGTTGTACATCAAGACTTGAGGAGAACTAACTGGTTGTTGGAACATCTTTACCACGCCACCCGGAGATGCTGTGTGATACGGAGCTTCAGATTTGTCACAACCAAGACTCTCATGCTTGGTACTGGAAATAACAGGTTGAGAGTTATAAGACTGGCCTGTCAAGAGAACCCCTGTGTGTCCATAAGCTGTAGGAGTTGGGGCTACTTTTGGGTTAGGCGACTGGGATGATGTGGTGAGTGGATCTTGTTTTATTGAAGATTTGGACACAGATTGCTGAAACTCTATATCACCAGCACTGGCTTGAGGAATTTGACTAATTTTGGCTCTCATCCTGTGAGTTCCTTCAGTTTTCTGACCCGAATAACTCAGAACAACAACACCCTCTGATGTATTGACCCTTAGGCCAGGACTGGACCCTGTACTGTAGGGAGTGGTCTCAACAACAGAACGCCCTCTAGTCCCGTCTTCTACTATATCCATTCCATGGTAGCGATTATTCTCATTAGAGTTTGATCTAAATTTTTGCTTGGGAATAGACAGGCCAATGCTTCGGTTGCTTAGGGAAATTCGCGGAGTTTCCTCTGTATCATAAGGCATTGGAATTCGACTTATTACTGAGGTAGCAGGAGAAATAACTGTATGCTGGGTCTTTTCTCCACAGTTCTGTTGGGACTCTGTCAGTGGAAACGGTTTGTGGTGTATGGGCTGGGGGGGTAAAGGTGGTCTCTCTTCAGGATGTAACTGTCTTGAACTCACTGTATCAGATGGATTTTCATTCTCTGACATCCGTGAAGTATCTGACAGTACAGATGTTACCATAGTGGTAGGTATAGAATTGCTGTTTGATGCAGACACATATTTAGGTTCCATTAGGATTTTTCTTAAGGTACTGGAGCTGGGGTCAATATCCGAGGCCTTGGTGTCAGGAGGCATTGGGGGATTTGTTGAAGGGGTTCCAAGTGCAGTTGATGCTGGTGCAGAAGGAGTTACCACTGTGACGTGGCACGAAGGAGCAACATAGATTCTACTTTCTTCAGTTCTAGGAGGCCAGTCTGGAGAAAGTGGCATTTTGGCAGGCCGCAGCAGGGGGAACTGGGATACAGGTTGTGGGCGTGCAGGAGCAGGGGCAAGCATAGGGGTAGATGGCTCTGCTGCTTGGGGATGCTTTTTACAACTGGAGATGTTGCTGGCACCTGAATGAAAGGCAGATTCTTTGGGTACAGGCTGTTCAACTTCAGGCTGTTCTGCCTCTTTGGGCGTGTCTACAGTTATAGCACTTGTAACGTCACGCCTACAAGTTGCAACAGCAGTGACCACAGAGGCTGCTGCAGTTGCGCCAGCTGTAACAGTAACTGCTTTGGAATTGATGGTTTCTGGGTCTTCTGGGATTGACTCCGGTAACTTGACTGGGGAGGGCTCTGGTTGTGAAACCTCTTCAGCAGTATCCCCTTTCTTGTTAGCTGCACCTTTACGGCTTCTCGACTTCTTCGGGGTTTTGGCTCTAACTTTCCCTGTTTTCTTGGGTGTTTCAAGTAGAGGGGTATGCTCAGCTGCCTTAGACTGTGCCATTTGCCCCTTTGGGCTGGGTGTCAGAGGGCCATCATCTGAGTCCGCTGCAAGAATATTGTTGATCACCATGTGTGTTTCAGGTTCCATAATCTCATTGGAGGAGGGGGATACCAAGGATTCAGGGGTAGGAATAAGGGCAGTGTAAGTAGGAGGAGCTGTGAAACCATCTGCATCTGCACATGTTTCTTCAGCTGTAATGGAATCAATAGCGGCTGCAAGTTCAGTTTCACTTGCAGGATTAGCTCGCTTCTCCTCCTCAACCTCACCTTCTGGCTCTACTATGACAGGAGGCAATATGGTAGGTTGCCCGGAAGGTGGTTCTTTATATGGTCGAGGAGGTTGCTCAACTGTAAGTTTAGCAATATTTTCAACTGCCTGCTCTAGTTCCATCTGCCGTGCTAGAAGAGCAGCAGCTGGATCAGCAGGAAGTTCAGGCTCTGATAAGGTGTCTTCCTTGTCCTGTGCGCCAGGTTCTTTTGATTCTTTTGGAAAGCCTATGATCTTTGTTTCATCATTCTCTTGTACTACTGTCTTGGATTTTGTAATAGTGGGAGCTTCAAATGACTCAGGCTCATCGTCCTCTGAACGAAGTAAACCTTTTACATCATCAACACTTACACGGATCTCAAGATTTTTTAAGCTGTGTGACTTATCTTCAGTGACCTGCTTGATATTTCTTTTCAGCCTTGGTGTTTTCACTTTAACACTCTTTTCAGGCTGTTGTCTCCTCTCAGAGCAGCTGGTGTCTACCTTTTCAATATCCTCATCAGTAGATTTCTTTCCGCCTGAATCTTTTGAGTCCTTTTCCTTTCTGTGCACTGGTGAGCTTGCGTTTTCCTCCTTTTCTGATAACTTCCCAAACAGTTCAGAATCAGCTTTAGGCTTAAGCTCTGACTCATCATGACTTGCCAGATCAGCTTGTTCAGCTAGCACTGTAGTGCTCCCAGACTGTTTGTCTATTCTACCTCCTTTCTTGTTAACTGGAACAGATGTAGTCAGTTGTGTTTGTTGCACTTTCTGGGTGCGGGGTGAACGCCATCCCTCAGAGGCCTTCACAACCTCTACAGTAGTTGAGATCTCTTTGGCCTCCGTTTCTTCTTCCACTATTTTCTGCTGATCCCCCTTAACTGGTGATACATCCTCACCTCGTTTGACACCTCTTTTAGGTGGGCGTCCTCGCCTTGCATTGGTAGATGGAATCTGAACATCTTGCTGTATTGATTCTTTATCAGCACCACGTTTGCGCATGGAGCGTGATGACTCAACCACCTCTTTGCCAGATTGGTCGTCTTCGTGTAGCGTGGCGTAGACTGACCTTACATTCCTGCGACGTGTTCTGCCATGGATCAAACTTGACTCAAGATTTTGCTCAGAATCTGATGCATGAATTGGTGACTTGGATGTGGTTTTAGACTCAAATGATGCTTTTTCTGCTCGAGGAGATGAGGCCCTTTTGAGTTTCTCTCTGTCAATCCGTTCACTCTTTCGTGTTGCAGGTTTCTCAGTGGCAACATTTTGGGAAGGTTGTGAAGTGCGTAATACTGAAAGTGGTTTTGCCCTTTTACTCTTGGTCTGTCTGCGGTTTGGTAATGGTTTTATTTCAGCCTCTAGCTCTGGCATACACACCTCACTATCTGTCTCATTTTTCTGAGATTCTTCCAAGTGTTTTGTTTCCTGATTTTCTATTTTAGGTTCTGTCTTAATAATTTCTGATTTTTCTTCAATCTTCGGATAGTCAGAGTAAGTGAATTCTGCAGTCTCTCTCTCAAAACCACTTAGGGAACCACCAGGAGTGGGAGGCTTATCTTCCGCAAGAGGATTATGTTCCACTGCCAACCTATCTCCAATTTTCGATTTGGGTTCAATTAACTCTACTTTTGTTTCCATTTCATTTTCTGGCTCTGGAAGGATGAGTGGAGGGGTTATGGTTAGCTTAGGAGCAACTGGTTTGATGTCTTCCATGGGAAGAGAATGGGGAGATGGAGATACCTCAAGAACTGGCTCTACTTTTTCTTCTTTGACAAATGACACAGGTTGATCTGAGGATGGGGTTAAATGTTGTTTCTTTTCTGGTGAAGACAGTTCTTTAGGGGAAGGAACAAATGGTGAAACCGACAAGGTTAATGGGAGGCTGGCTGATTTGTCATCAAGCTTCAGTACTGTCTCAGATTCCTTATCAGACAGCACATTATCAAAATTCTGCACTTCATCTCTTCTAATCTCCACCACTATTGAATCATTCTCAGTATCAGGTGGAGGATGGTCCTTGTCCTTTTGTTGTTGAAGCTCCAAAAACCGACTATGGAAAAGAACTATGGGCTCTTGTGGGATGTCACCTATTCCAGATTCAGGCTGTGCCTCAGTAACACCTGGCTTTGCAAAAGGCCTACCAACTCCAGTTTCTAAGTCTTGGTCTTTACGTTCAAGATGTTGCAAACGCCGGGAATCCTGTTCAAAGATTGAGCTATGCAGGAAGCGAGACGCAAACAAGTCCTGGCGCTCTTGGTCCTGTGGCTTGAGTTCTTCCTTTTTATCATGCAGCTTTTCATCAGAGTCAGTACGAATCTTTTTCTTTTTCATATACCAAGAAGGAATAGGTCGAGGTGCTAGCTCTACCTTGTCCTTATCTGAACAGCTGTGGGAGGTTGGAAAGCGTGAGGGAAGAAAGGACCAATTATCTTCCCTGGAGGAATACAGTGTCTTGGCTCTTTCAAGGAGTGCTTTTGTGTCGGGAGTTATAGTTTTATCTAGTGCAAAAGAATAAAACTTATTCTTTTCCAAGGAGCCCGAAAGCTTCAGGTCTGTCATCCTCTCATCACGTTCCCTGAGGATATAAGACAAGGAACTATTGGACTTGGGCGAGACATGTTTGTTTTCTCCATCATCATCTGAATCAGACTGCACTTCTCCAGGTTCCAAATCCTGGCCAAGGCGTTTGCGAATGCTTTCACGTTTTGCAATATCACTTGGGAAAGTCATTTCCATTCTAAGTGAATCAGACTTTATCCGTCTTTCCCAACGTTGCATTAACTCCTCATCACAGCCAAGCAAGTTTGTCTTAAGCTTAGGGAGCTCAGTGTCAGAAGACTGAAAATGTGTGGCTGTCAGGCCCAAGCTGTTTTTCAATGTCTCTGTGTGTGAAAATTTATCATCTGTTGTTGGAGATTTTCTTTCCTTGTTTATAACGGACACAGAAATATGGGCAGTTTCATCTTCCTCATTTACAGGAAAGTGACCATGTCCTATTGAGGACGTTAAACTCTGATAAATGTCCTCATTCAACTTTTGTGAACTTGCAAAGTTGCGCTCTCTTTTTGCAGTGACTATTTCAAAGTCAAAATTCTCTAATTTCTTTCGTTTACTGGAAGAGAAGTCATCATTGGCCAAATCCTGAATTGGTTTTCCAGCATCATGACCGATATAATCCTTTTCAAAGTCACGAGTCTCATTACTTGGTGGGTTTTCAAACTTGACTAACTTATCAGGATCGCCAAGCTTGTGTCGGAGCCATCGACTCTGTTCAATTTGTTTTGTGCAAATATTATTCTGGTCAATGTGCACAAAGTGTTCGTCTCCGTCATCTGAGTCTCTGCACTTCCCTCTCCCTTGTTCGTTCTCAGACAAAACCTGTTTCTGTTGTTCTTTTAATTCATCCAAATCAAGGCTGCCATCGTCTGACATCTTTGTGAGACTGGAGCGGTTTTCACTTTTTGAGCCTTCTAAATCCATTTTAAGGTAGGGAGAGTCTAATTGATCTGTAGAATCTTCAGGCAGCTCCCCTAGCCGTGACTGCCGTTCCAGAGAAAGGCCTATGGAGTTGCTTTCACAGTCTCGTCCATCTTTAGGGCTGTTAGCTGAAACCATCCGGATGCATTTATCCTTGTGGTGCTCCTTTTTATGCATCCCTTTTATCAAAAGGTTCTTATCCAAATCTGCCTCCTTAGCATTGTTCCATAGTTTATGAAGTCCAGGTCTAACAAGATCCTCCTCACTAGTTCTCTTCTGTCGATCAGTTTTCCCAGAGTCTTCAAAGCGCCTTTTCCTGGCAGCTAAACGGTCAATATCCACAGAAATACCACTGTCAAATCCCATTTCAGATTTTCCATGTTTTTTGGATTTGATTTTAGCATCCTTGTCAATAACCTCCACTAAACTGTGCATATTTTTGTCCCTGGGAACCTTTCCATGCTTAGAGACATCACTTTTTGATGATTCTGAGCGAAATGGAGGACTCCTCTGGTCAGCTGAAGGTGACGCCAATCTAGGACTGTCACTCCCACCCCTCGGTATTTGTTTTTCTTGGATAGAATGACCAATCAATTTCCCTTCTTTTTCTTTAACACGTGTTAACTGCACAACACAAGGCAGGAGGTCTAACCTTCCTTTGCTCGAGCCTTCTTTTGGAATTTTACTGTTTTTACTTCGAAGAACAGACTCAGGGCTAACATCTCTTTCAAGTTCAGGTTCCGTCTCACATGCTTGGATAATAGGTGACGAGACTTTGAGCTTCTTAAGCCTCTGTTTCTCACTTTTGTCCTTGTCACCTCGATCTTTACGTCCTGTCCGCTTCTCCTTTTCAACCAAATTCCCTCTTTCAACTTCAAAGACTCGATCCTTCTCAAGTTTGTCAGTTTTATTATACCTTTCAGTGCGTGCTTTTTCAAGTTTTTCAAATCTGGGTGGAGAGATTGAACTGCAGCTACCACTTCTTTCAGAAGATCTGCAACAAATACGGCGGTCTGAATCACTTGGTATCCTCTCAGAGAGCGAAGGAGATGCAGTAGGGCTAGCAGGACGACGAGAGGCAATGTGAGATGGGCTTTGGCTACGCTCAATAGTCCTCCTGCCATGGTCACGTCCACGATCCGTTTCAAAGCGCTCTCTCTCTCTCTCACGTTCCCGTTGCAAATAGCTGTATTTGCGAATGTCCTGCTCATAAGGGTCAGCTCTGTATTCTCGATATTCCCGGGGGTCTTCAAAGTATTGTGGATCATAGTAATCTCCCTGATATGGGTCCCATTCAGTGTAGAACTCACGACTTCTGGCAGGGTATTTACGACGTGGATCTTCAGTATATGTTCCTGGTGTTCGTACATTTTCATAATATTGTCTTTCTGCTTGAAACTCGTATTGAGTTCGTCGATCATCCCTGCCAAGAAATAAACCCAAAAAAGCAAGCTATAATTTTCATCATACTTTGACATCAATAATGTTGTAATGTAATGGTTTAATATTAGACATTACTGGGGCAAAACTATTATTCATTAAGCAAAGTACACAAACCTTCTTTCAGTGAGAATGTCATAAAAGTCTCGAATATCCTGCCCTGATGCCTGCATTGAGCGATAGAAAGCCATCTGACTTTCCTGATTGGCAAAGTCCACCTGAAGAAAAAACAGAAAGAAGGGTTAGTTGCAATTTTTACAGGCTGTCAGGCATTGACAACATTACACACATTACAGAGCAAAATGTCAGCTTTTTCAGCGAAGCTTTGTTTCGCTTACCTTGATTTTACTGCCCCCTATCTTCCACCCTTTTGTGTCTTTAACAGCGGCTTGTGCATATTCAATGTTGTTATACAGGATAAGGGCCATTCCTTTCATTCTGTCAAACACAACCTGCGGAAGACGGAGGAAAATAGAGTCCCAAGGTGCCAGAAAGTAAACAATGGGCAACTATGAGGGGAAAATAAACAGACGTACCTTGACAACATGCCCATAGCGGCAGAAATGACGAGTAAGAAACTGCTCAGTTGTGTTTGACGCTAGTCCATCCAACCAAACACACGTTGTAGGCATACTCTTTCCAAAGCCCAGCTGAAAAAGATAGGATAAAACGTTATTTTATCTAACATCACAATGCTTAAAGAATTCAACAGTCCATACAAATTATGCTCATAAATAATATTGAGTATGGTTGTGAAAGACAACAATGTGGAAGTGGTGTGAAGGCAAGATTTAAAATTAAATTAACATGATAAGTCTCACCTTTAATCTATTGTTACCAAGGTACTCGCCATCCATCTTCTTTATGGCCTTACAGACACTGGCGATGTCGCAGTATTGTAGAAAGGCATACTGTGGGGCTCCATTCACCTTCTTAATGTCAATATCCTTTAGGGGTAATGAAAATAGAAATATGCTGTTAGTAAGCATGGTCATCTCAAACTGTGTAGCATGGTAACCACTGCATATGGTCTGATTCTTGACCATTTCACAACATTAACCTACCACTATTTCTCCAAAGCGTTGAAAGATGTTAAGCAGGTCATGGTAAGTGGTGGTCTTCTCTAGGTTTCCAATGAATAATGTCCGTGTGGCCTTTGGATGAAACTCATCTATCCTCTCATCCAAGGGCCGAAACTCGTTCTCACTTTCTGTCTCTGAAAAATAAGTGCTAATTGGAACCTTGTGCGTTTTGCCGATAATCATGTTTTTGCTGCAATACAGTTAAAAGATCAGAACTTACCGGGGCCATTCCAGGCTGTGACATCAATTTGCATGCCAAAAAAAAGCTTCCCCTTTGATGCTCCAAGTGCTTTCTCTTGGTCCTCTTGCTGGCGGAAAAAAACAAGCCCATAGCGCTCCTCTGAAGCTCCGTGGATTTGTACAGATGTGACCTTTCCATGTTTCTTAAATTCATGGAACAAACCATCCTTCAGGCTTGTATCTGTAGTAAACAGATCAAACGTTTAATTAAGTATGCATACTGAAAAAAGTAACATGTTATGAAATAATAAACTATTGGTAATGATTTTTAAGAAAATGCGTCAATATATCAAGGATACACAGAAATACAATGCACTACTATTTCTGCATTAAAAAGCTCTTTGTGCTTGCACACCACAGGATCACCTTATAACTAACCTGTGGAGCGCACAGGAAGATTTTGGACCTTGATGCCAAAGCTTTTACGTGGTTCATCCTTGTCAAGGGAGGATAAAGGAAGTGCTGAGGGTGCAGGAACAGCAGCAGACTGCACTGAACGTGCCGGGGAGTCATCACTGGAACTACTGCTGGAATCACTGTAGCAAAAGAGGAACATGGACTTAAAACTGTGAGGCTTGCAACAACATCTAACAACTATTATAGATGTATGATAAAAAGGTGGTTATTTTGTGTTACTGTAACTGGTGGTTGCCTTTGCCTACCCAAGTAATACTTAAAAATCTAGTTATTCAAGTTTTTACCTCAATAAACTCAGAAACTGATATAATACGTACACTGTAAACAAATGTTAACAACCTTAAAAGGAGATTTATCATTTTGCAGTGCTACACTGTAAGTGCTACATGCTCTGCTTCTGAGAAATCATTCACAAATTGGATAATGCGTGTTAAAAGCTATAATTCAATGCACAGTCAAGAACAGCAGTTAAAATGTGATTTCTGTAAACACTGACTCAAAGGTAACAAAATGTGTGTTTGTTCTGTACAAACTGCAGCACAAGTAAGGATGATCAGATTACATATTGTGTGGAACAGGCATTATCATGCACACATTTCAGAATTAACAAATATAGTATAGTGATACATTTGCATAAAAGCTCATGCAATGCACTGTGAATGTGTCTTTCTCCTGTTGAAAAACAGTAATGTCTCTCGGCTGAAGAGGGGAAAACACCCCCTTTTCTCCCCAAGTCATATTTATACAGTGCATCTGGTTGTCAGTATGCAAAGATGGATTTGCACATCAGTGACAAATTCATGACTGCCTCATGCACCTTTTTTTCTCAAACCATTCCCAAGCCTGTCTCAGCCTTCTAGGCCCTCTGCTGTTTGTTTCCTTCTCACTTTCTCCTCCTGTGCTCAGACACTCCCGGAAGTGCTGCTGACGGAGCCTGGCCTGTGGGAGTGGGCAGGCAGCCAGCACTGGCCAGAAATTTCCAGTTCCAACTGGATCTCACGGAGGGGGGGGAGCCATTACCCATACACAGAGGTAGGCAGTGAGAAAAATACGCCAGCCGTCTCCTGAAATTCCCCCCATAGCACTACCTTATCAAACCACATGTGTCGCTACATGTCGCTCAGAGCTGTGGACTCTGCTGTGTCCAAAGGTGATGCAGCTGACCACAAAATAAACAACTGGAGAGGGGTGAGGTGAATTTATGTAGTGGAGTAAATCTCATTGGCAGACATGCTTATGTTTTTAAAGCTGCCAACCTCACTTGTATTTGATTATTCTAACCTTTTGTTATTTGCTTGTCCAACTACTACTCAACACCAACCCAAATCAACTAACGAAAAGCAATACATTTACAAGAACCTGGTCACAAGTATCATTACAACAAAATGTAGCGACACTTACCAGTGCACAAAAACAGCTAAATTAGCATGTCAAATTCAAAACAGAGCCGAGACCAGATTCACTGGCACAACAAAACTGACAGCCACTGTTTGTGATGAGGGACATCTGGTTGTAACACCAGAATTAAAACACAATAACAGGATGCCAAGAAAAAATCTTAATTACATATAGTGTATATCCAGTGCAATTACGGTATTAGTTATTGCTGTTGTATGCAAATGATTGTACCAAAGGTTAGGATTAGGGTGATGGGTGTAGGTCTCACACACCCTATAGGCTAACTTATATACCTATAACAGAGTGTGTCTTAATTTATTCCTAAAACCCTTTGACCATATTTCTAAACTTAAAAGAAAATATTACCTCAGAGATGACATTTCTTGGCGAGAAACAAAGTGAGGTATTTTGTCAAAAGTATTACTGACATTGTTATGATGGTAATGATTTGCAAACTTAGTATATGGTGATCTATAAGTCACAAGACTGATCAATGGACGGTATATAAGGAAACCAGAAACAACCTCAGACACCAACCTGATGAAGGCAAGATAGCCGAAAACATTTGGTGATTTAAGCATGGTGTACGGGAAAAGAGTTTTAATTTTGCAAGGAGAAAAATGGACCTTAACTTAATCCAAATTATGAACAGCGGTGATAAATCAATGCAACAAGGTAATAAATACATGCAACAAAGGTCTTTTTCCAGGCTTTGACTCCTACCAGCAATCAACTACTCAGCCAACAACCTTGACCCTTGGGGGATCAAAGACAGAGTGCACATACAGTAATGTTTCTTGTCACGGTGTCTTTAGAATAATTTTTCTAATACGCAGATACTTGCATTTTGCAATTTGTGTCACCTGCTGGGTGGAACATGGAGGTAATGTCAAATGTTGAAAGCAGAAAAAGCAAGCCTGTTGTTGCAGCAGTTACAATGAAAGTCAAGTTTGGCCATATTGTTCAGTATGTTGGGTCTGTTATTACACTTTTTTGACTACACAAATAAGAAATTGTTCCGGTCAACCATCTGCATCTCTGTCCCTTTTGCTGTATATGCCCACAAAGTATTAAAAGTCTATTCCATTAAATGTTTTTTGATCATCGTTGAATAAAAAAATATACGGTATCTGCAGAAGAAACAGACATAATGACACAGTATAAGAAGATATGATATCCTGAAACGGTTAACGATATAAACCACAGCTGCTGCATTGAGGGATGTTGAAATTTCCCTGTACAGTAATTGATTTGGATCCAGAGGTCCACATTAGAGAAAAGCCAATATGTTTATTCAGCCACACTTGGTCTGTGATTTGTTCCATTGTGGGTTTTGCTGAGTGGTACAAAATGTATACCAGTGACAATGTTCACATGGTTTTCCTGCTATGCCAAAATCTCGAGTAAATTTGGAAAATACATTTTGCAATCATTTGCAGCAGCAATCAGTGTGCAGATTTTGTGCTTAAAACACTCTGTACTCTGCCCAGCACCTGCTTAAGACTGGGATGCACAAAGGTAAACAACAGAAATGCAAAAGGGTAGAAATCTTGACAGCCAGATCAGCTTCACTCACCTGCCACTCGTACTGCTGCTGGTACTGCTGACCGAGTCTGAACTGGAGGAGCGGCTGCGAGAGCCTGACCCACTGTGGGAGCGTGGAGGACGGGTAGCCTGACTCGCCAGTCTCTGAGGAGAGGGATTTCGCGAATGTGTCGAGTGTGGAGACCGGCTACGACTATGGCGGTACGACCGCTCCCCGCGCCGACCCCTGTCCTCCCGGTAAAGGTCCCTGTGAACCACACTGGCCAAAGTAAAGGGTTCCCTGGCACGAGACTCATAGCGAGGTTCAGGTGTCTCAAAGCGACAAGGGCTCCTGCTGTGGGAGCGGTAGAAGCCGACCCCGCTGGATGTAGATCCTCCGCTTCCTCCCGTTGTGGCCCCTGCTGATCCACTGGTTCCTGTGTTGCCAGCAACAGCGCTAACAATAGTTCCACCGACTCCCGACGACACCGTTGTACCACTTCCACTGGAGGTACCAGACGCACTCCCAGCTGTGCTTAGAGTCCTTTCTCTTGCATCACGATAGTAGTCTGTATCATAGTGCCGCTGGCGTTCGAAACTGCTACCAGGACGCTCGTGATGTCCGTAGGCACTGTGATCGTACGCCCGATCCCGACTTTCAGCCGTCCTAACAAACAGGAAGAGAGAACAACATCACATTGTTACACTTAACATTTAAGAAAGCTGCTAGCATCAGACAGTGGACAAACAAAAGTATCAGGTGTCTCTGGTGGGTTTTCCTCAATTAGACACATGGGAAGATGGGGCACTAAAGTGTTTTGAGAAGGGTAGTTTTTAAGCATCTAAAAAGAGAGTTATTTTCCAGCCTACAGACTGAACTACAAGGAGACTTAAATGATTGATGGTTGAGTATCATTTCTTGCATGTTTTCTCAGCTTATTACTTGGAGATAAAACGCATCAGATCTTTCTGCCGTCATTACAACCACGTACTTCTACAACAAAAATGCTGTTAGGTAACCGTTTTCATGCATTTCTATCAATCTGGAGATGTTAACACAAGTTATAAGCTTATTTTGTTTAAAACTGCCTTCCTTTGAATGCAGTTTCCCAGTTCAAGCATCAGCCAGATATAGTACTAGTATACCCTACTGTAAAAGGCAACATACTACATTGAAAATACAATCAACATAGAACACTCAGAAGAGATTTTTAGCTAAAGGCATGCATTCAGTGTTCAATAGAACAGAAACCTGCAGCTTATTTCAAATTTATTTTAATTGCAGGATATTATTGATTGAGGATAGACAAGGATTACTTATAACGAAAAGGAACTACATGAGAGATTCATGCCTTTACAGATTCTCAAGTCATTCTGGTCTTGTAACATCTAGCAACTTTAACAAAAGCCACTTTTTGAGGCATTTTATCATTTATCTGAGAGGCTTTGTTGAAGCTTTTTGGAGGTGACTTATGACAAGCCTTTTGTTTATAATGTTCCACAATTTGACACCACTTGTTCTCCTGAAAAATGTCTTCAAAGCATCTTTTATGAAGATGCACATTAGAACTGGTGCTAATAAGAACATTCTGTTCAGACCTGAACATCCCCTTACTGAATAAAGCAATCAGAATTTAATTTGGTAATACGACTGCTGTGTCATTACAGCAGTCATATTACCCAACTCCCCGTAATGAGCGGGACAGGACAGCAATTACCACTGTTTGAATTCAGATCAAATTATAATCAGCAAATTAGCCATGATGTTCCGACACAGGCGGGAATATGGTTTAATATAACTACAGTTACAAACGTTCACTATACTGGTTCTTTAAATAAGAGACTATGTTTTATTCTTTGTCCAGTTCAAACAAGAGGATGGGAAAATAGTGAGATTCAAGACAGTGCCGGATTTTTTTTTCTGACAAAATGGTAAAAACTTTTGTAGTACGGATGTAAAATTAATACATCTTAAATACTGCAAAAACATACAGTATCTTTATACCCGTGTGACACTGAAAAACATTTGAGATTGTATATATATGTACATAAACGATTTGAAAAAGTCACGTCCGATCGTACAAAAATACTACATTCCAGACATTATGACATAATGTGACTTATATCTGACTAAAAACAATAAATTACTAATATAAATATGTCCATGTAATCATAGAAATCAAAGGTTTTTAGATGAAAATCCTAAAAGGTAATGTAGCTTTCAAACCAGAATCCCTGTATCTCACCCTCATGTAACGGCAATACCCTTGGTTTGAGTCTGGGCAGGACCAAAAGTCCCTGGTTCCTGTTACTGCAACCTTTTCAGACCCTCACTACCTCAACTCTACCATCCCTAATATTTCCTGTCCACTTTCAACTATCCAATAAAGGCAAGGATGGCTGAAATAACTGTCGTAAAGAAATAAAGTGTCACATGAGTCGAAGATATGCTCCGTGTCGAGTCAGGGTGAAATTAAGCTTATAATATCAACTCTGAGAAAAGAGGTCTGAAATTCACAAAAAATAGTCCAACCAAGTCACTAGATAGGATTTTCCATGCTGGTAACTGATGGAGGCATCCAAATCTTTTGGATCTTTTGATTGATTTGAACCATCAGACATGTTTTGATTACATCTGTTGAAAGATGTGTCTATCCAAATTTTGCTGGCTTGCATACTCCTAAACTGTCTACGCCAACAGAGAACTGTAAGCACAAATCAAAGACACTTACAACACGGAGAAACTTCTGAATCTGTTTATCTCATTAGAGCGAAAGCAGCAGCCTTTGGTTAGTATTTTTTTAATAACAGTGAAAGTAAGGGCATGCTGCTTTTTGTTTTGAATCTCAAGCAAATGTTTGTAATTACTTCCTTCATCAACACATTGCACATTTTATCGGCTTCGTTTTGTAATGTTTTTAATTTCATGATTTTCCAACTTGGATGTGTTTTACAACTTTGAAAGATCTGCAGTGTAGTGTTTCCACTAGAAATGTTCTATTAGTTGTTTTGGGTGATGTAGGGAATTGTAAACCAGTTGATAGACAGATGAGTCCTCGCACAAAAGAACAGCTAAAAACATTTCAATGTTTTTCAGTGCATTTCCAAAATATGAACTGGGGGGATTCAAAGCAAACAAGGACCAGATACTGCATGTGGATTTCCATAGCCAAAACAGTTACTGAAATGAGCTGCCTGCATCTCAGCCTGAGCTTTAGAAACCACGTAAGATGGGTTACAAGAGGTGTTAACAGGAGGTTGCTGCCATTTCTCTGAAGATATATGACACAAGCATCTTCCTCTGCATCACTGATGCCCTGTGATGTCCTGAAAGGCATTTTGGTAAATGATCCATAAGATGAGTCTCTTAAAATGCCCAACCTGACCTTTACACCTGACAAAAAATAATGTGTTATGCATATTCACACTCACATTTTACTGCCATACTTTAGAGGACTTTGATAGACTGCATTCATCCCCTAAGCTCAACTCTCTGTACCAAATAATAAACTCTTTCCTCAACTAAAATGTTTAATTTCATCCCTTGCGAGGATTTTTGATTTAGGTTTAACTGAGCAAAAACATCAAGTCTACACCAAACGACAATCACCGGCTGGATTTGCAGGGTTAGTCACTGTGCAATTATTTCATACTAAGTCATGTGCATACTGATGTGGCTATTCATCAGTGTATTGACATAAATGTAATCTATAGACACCGACATTATTTTATGTCATTAAGTCTTTCCACCAAAGGCTTTTGCCATGGGCACAAGAACAAAAGACTGCATGGGATGCACATAGTCTCCTGGATGTTGAGGATAAATTGGTTTAGGAGACTAGCACTATGTCTGTATTTCACTACACTATACATAAAGTACAGCAGGTCAGGGGCAAATTCTGTTTAAGCTTATTTGATTTAATCATGTATGTGCTGGATTCATGAATAACATCAATGGCATCACTGTGAAAGTGATGGATTACCTTGACCCCTAGATGCTCTCGAAAATGCTAATTTGGTGGTGCAGGCTCACTGCTCAATAGATAGCCTTCAATTTCACTTCAATTTCACTTTACACAAAACAGGTTCTACATTATTCATGGGGCTTAAAAATAATTCAGTTAGACTTTTTTTTTTGGCCGAATTTCCATCAGTGTTTGATTATTAGTCTGCTCTGATGCATGCTAAGCACATCAACTGTTTTAGGATTACGTGAACAGCATAATTATAAGGGTGCATTCCAGCAGCATGCTAACAAGGCGTCTTATGTAGAGGCTCAGTCATGTGGGAGCAATACATGCAACATCCATTTGATTCAAAACTTCCAAAACTATTATAAAAGTAGTTTATTGCTAAATATTCTTCTGCTATGCAAACTAACAGTTAAACTGTGCAGCTGTGGAGCTTCCTGTTGTCCTTGCAGGCTAAAGCACAAACCATGAAGCTTGGAATGGGCAATATGAATAAATTTAACTTTATGTCATTTATATCATGGTATTGATATACATTGTGATCTGGTACTCTATAAACTCAATTGAAAAACAGTTTAGAAATAAAATAACCAAATTGGAATATCTGTTTTTGGTTAATCCAGTGAATTAAATACCTGACAAATCAAAGTAATCCAATAAATTGAAGCAACAACCCTGTAAACCCAGTACTGCCATGAATCGGTCCTGCTCACTGATTTGCAACATTGCCGACAAAAGTCTAATACAACCAGAAATTAAAAGGCATAGGTACAACAGCATAAATGGTAGCGAAAATCTCAGATCTTTGTGGGCAAATTTCAACCATCTCACGACAATTACTGGAAACGTTTAAATCCAGTTGGAGACTTTGGATGGATATTTCCTGTCAATGACTATGGTCAACTCTCTAAAAAGAGCAAAATGCTACAAAAATAATCTTAAATGGGTTATATTTCTCAGGATTTTAAGCTTAAGAATCACATTTTGAGTCTGCACCCTGTGACCGGTTGGTCAGTATTCATATTCTACTCTTGTCCCATAAAAAGGAAGCCGAGGACATTTTAAAACTGCAACTACAAGGCATGAACAAAAGACAGTGGGGCTGGAACTAATGACTATTTTCATTATTGATGAATACGCAGATTTTTTTTAATTAATCGCTCAATCATTTAGTAAAATGCTTGTGTCGCCATTTTCCCCCACAGCCTAAGGTGACATTTTAAATTGTGTTTCATCCGGCCAACAGTTCAAACATTCAAGATATTTAATATGAAGAACATACAACAGAGAAACGCAGAAAATCTAGCAAATGGTTGGTGTTTTTGTTTGATAAAAGACTTAAATCATTAATTAAATACGAAATTCTTGATTAATTTTATGTTAATTATTAATCAACTAATTGTTTTAACAGTAAAAGATACTTACATATAAAAAGGTCCTAGACTATGACCTTGACAAAGCTTGAATTAGAAGCAATCTAATGCTAATTCTAATTTAATAATCATTTCATTCTGTCTCAGTGGTTTTTCAGAGACATTAGGAAATACAGACACTGTGTTAATATATTTTATCGTTTTATCCTTATTGTTTTTTCTATTCCTTATTTTTTTACTCCTATTCTAATTGTTATCATTGCAGTATGTTGGCCCAGGTTTTCACTGCACATATTACTTTGATCACTCATCATGAATAACAGCTGCAATACGGATCTATTCATCATAAGGAGAACGGGGGACAGGAGCTGAAGGTGGGGTCAGGTGAGAGGGAGAGAAAGGAAAACAAAACAAGGTAAGGTACAGATTTCTGCATATAGACACACAGGCAGTAAATAACAGTCTATTTACCAGCTACTTTGGTTAGTGGGGAAAATGGAGAGAGACAGGGGTTCAAACTAGGGGGTTAGAGAGGACAGCTAAAATACACAGGGCAGGACATACCAACCTTTTGAGAGAGTGGTAACTTGACCTATAATTCCAAATACAATCTAGGGAGAACTTTGTGAGCAGAAAAAAATGGGCAAAAATGTTGAGTGGAGGGGGAAAAAAATGCAGCAAAATTGTTCACATTAGAAAATGTAATCCTCATCTTTAGGGCAGGAGACCTCATGTACTTAGATGAGCTGTTTTAATTAAAAAGATGAAAACAAACTCCGCCTCGTACGGATCCAGTTTAAGATGTTTTGTATGTTGGAAAATGTCAATTTGAGTCCATATATCCATGTGGGGGGGAAATCAGTGTTGCACTTGAGGCCAGTAAAATAAATACACGATATCCAGGAGTCCCTCTTCGGTTAGTACTGGACCATTGATTCCCCAACAGGACTGATGGATGTGATGGAAAAATTAAGTCTTGCATCTTCATTTGTGAAGTCCTGCACACTCCACTCTGGTCACACAACAGTAAAGTGGTCAAATTCCTTTGGCAGAGAGACGGAAATCTGGCCATGACAGATTACAAATAAAGAACATGTCTCTTAATGGTAATCCAGATTCTTGTTGACAGTAGCACTGTATTCATTCCCAGGGTGGAGAACATTCAGAACAGTTTTGAAGCTCACTGATGTCTTGTCATTGATGTGTGATGTCATTGTCCATCTCCTTTACAAGCAGAAGAGCCTGCATGCTGTCCAAACTGGAGTCAATGAGAAATGCGAAAGTTCATGGGTGCAACTTAGTTCTCTGTTTCTGTTGTGATTGTATCCAAGGTTTAGTTATAGTTCCACATTCAGAAAAGGAGCAGGTAATCCACAGACATGAGGTAGGTTATCTCCAGCGGCAACTTTCCAGTCTCAATTTCCGGCTTTCTTCTTTCAATTGTACGATCCAAACATAGTCCATGATGGTCCTCATTAAATCTGCGAGTCTCAGTCGTTGAAAAGTGAAAAAATAATCTCCACAAAAATAAGGCAGGAAAAAAAGTCTTTTGCTCACTTGTTTTGTTGTCTCTACTGAGTTGGATCACCAGTAGAGGTCTCCCAGCACTCAAACTGTCATGCCCTGATTTTAGATATAATCCAAAATAAAACAAAAAAAAAACAAAAAACAAAAGAACCAAGAAGGAACCCATACCTTTAGCATGATAGCATATCCTTAAGGTGTCTGGCCAGTGTTAATCCAACAGAGGGGAATAAATATCCTGTGTAGGTTATCCACATGACTCCAGCCCGCGAGAGAAGTGAACACCTCCGTGAGGTGTGCACGATTATTGAAAACCAAATTAGACTAATCCAAACAATGGTGTCTTATACATATAATGTGTGCTCTTGGTTGTTTTGTTACATGAGGAAAAAAGGGTGACATTAATCCACCGAGCAGGGCACGTAACTCCAGATTAGGGGAATCCCAGGGATGGCCGCTGGACCACTCTCTCTTTTTCTCTCTCTCCCTGTCTCTCTCTCCAGCAATCTCCAATAATCCTGGGAAATTTTACGATATCCAATCTTTGCCCCGCATTTTCCGCATATGATATATCCACCTCACAGAAATGTTTAAACTCACAAAGATAATCCCCAACAGCCACTTAAACTATCGACTATTCTTTTCAGTAATAGATACACTTGTGTACAAACATGCTCTCACTTACGGAATATCTCGGTGTCTACCTGCAAGTATGAATCCAGGAGCGCTGGCCACGCTCTGAGGACCTTAGAGGGGATCCCTATAAGATTTAATTCTTGAGCATGAACTCTTTTTCTCTCCCCCCCCCCAAACAAGTAAATGAATAGATGGTGGGAAGATGCTTGGAGGTAAGGTGTTTACCAGAAACCACGGTTCCCCCTGCCTTCAGAGAAACTTTGTCCACTTACCCGTCTAGTCTGCGTTCATAGCGTCCATCTCTGCTGTGGAGCGACGTGGGGGGCCCATACACGGTCCCCCCTGCCGCCCTTGTGAACCCTGATACATCCCGGCCACGAGAGCCTAAGGACAGACTATCGTCCAGCCCCCTCGCGGCACTAGGAATTGTGCCTGGTTCATTGTAATCAGTGCGCAGGTCTCTGTCCCCCATCTTGTTGATAGCATTATGAGCCTTCTGAGCACTTTTAATGTCCACAAAATCCACAAAGGCTGCAACTCCACCTTCTGAACCCCGCTTGGGCAGGACCTTGACACTCTCCACACGTCCATATCTAAAAAGAAAGCAACGGAAAAACAAGGTGATCATTAGGTTTTCAACTGCAATTAAAATCTTACTGAAAAGAATGCAATTTCCCACATGATGACACCTTTTTTTCAAACTGCATAGTGCTAAATTCAAATATGTCAATGTGTGTGTGTGTGTGGAGGGGTGGGAGGTATGGTGGCTTTGCTACTCTTCTTTTCTGCTCTGCTCTGTGGTACTTTCTTACAAGGCAACAGTAACCCAGCAACTGGACTTGAAACCTTGGCACATCGCATGTTAATAAATGCACATATTTTCTAACATTTGCATGTTTTCTAGGAGGAAGGTGCTCTCACAAGCTTATAGCTACTGGAGAGCATACAGATGAGGTTTGGACAGCATATAAAGAGACTTGACATTTCCTGATTTGCTGCATCTGTGTTTTAAAAAAAAAAAAAGAATACAACGCATTATGCATGTTATTATGGCTACTTCTGTTTTAATATAAGCAAATCACTTTTGCTGCAATTTTACATATATAACATCACCCCCCTCCCCCAACTTAAAAAATAACTGCTCAAGATACAATACAGTTTTAATAGATGTACATGAGGGTAAGCATCCATTGTTTCCTTAATAAACCTGTAAATACCTCGTTAAGTGGTGGCTGAATTGACTGATGGGAAGTCTATTATACAAATTTTACAAGCCCAGTCTGGGATTACAAAGCCTGCTATCATCTTTATGCGTCGAGTCCCCCTCCCCAAGAATCTGTCGGGAGTGTGTTTTCGCTGTCCGACAGAGACAGTAGGGTGCCCATAAATTTATTGGCATGCCAGTTCCCAACATTGAACAGCCTCCGACGCCATTTTAGAAAAGCTGTTCACACTGCTTACTCATTCTGCCGTCCCCCATCTTCAATGACTTCTATCACACATTGGGCTGTCATGCACCTGCATACTCTGACTACGTCTGGGTTAACGCTGGAGCTGAGGCAGCATGGTTAAAAAAAAAAAGGGACCCGCCGACACAGTTTCCCCTCCGCTATTGCAATAACAAGCTGCCAGTCACCATCCCCCAAACATAACGTTACGCACATCATAGCACGGGCTAATGTCAATAAAACGGCATATAGGTAGCCCATTACTGTGCGTTCTGCACGGCTGCATGAAGCAGACACGGACCATATTTGTAGTTCACTCACTGCGTCCGTCTACCGTAAATAATAAGACCAAGAGAGTGCAAAGCCCCACATTAATATCATCACTTTATATATTTTACACAGTCGTATGTTGGAGGTATGCTGTGGGACAAATGTGCCTTTCGGTTATAATTTTTATGAAACAGACGTGTATGATTTATGTTGGTAATTTCACAGCTTTCGCCCGATATGGCGACGCCTTTACAGTAAAGAAGGCAACGTTGCTTTTATAGGTAGACTGATGTTTTTCAGCAGTCTGGTCCCCAGCACATATGGACGGAGAGGCGGGCTGCTATTTCCTTGACAGCCGAGAAGAGAGAGGCGAGAGCGCGCAGACAACCGTGAGAGCCACGCAAAAAAAANAAAAATCATATTTACATTTTTTTTTCTCCGTCCAAGACAACAAAGAGCTAAAAGCCCATAAATGCTGCATGGGTATGATCTGCTGCAACAGCAGAAACAAAAAGCACAAATGGGAGCTCGATTCGATTATCTTCAGTAAAATATCGATATGTTGTCTGATTTGCCTTCAATCCGATCACGCTGCAGCCTGTGCAAGTCAGCAGCTGTGGGGAAGCAACGCGGTAATAATGTAGCAAAAACACAGTTAACCGTTTCTGTGTTGATACGCGCACAAAGTAAACACAAGTAGCCCACTGCAACGACACAATGTTGCGTATCAGTTAACACGGAGCACCCTGTTCAATCACGGCCAGCTTGCAACAGTGTTGCAGCGTGGATGGCGGCGTGATGTCGCGTCACCTTTTTAGCTCTCACTGACTTGTGTTGGATTTAGCAAAAAAAAATAAAATAATAAAAAATAAAAGATCCGGTTCTTGCAACAGTTAAACTGCACTCTCTGATAGATAAGATAGGCACATATTATGCTAATCAACCACACTTTGTGCACACGTCTGGTTGGAAGCAGTGACCTGACAAACTCGCGGAGAGTCAAGTGTAACGCCGGGTCCCTGATCTGTTTAGGCACCAGAAAACACACTGCAATAGACTTCACGGCGTCTGCCAAAGATGCAGGCTGTTTAATGCACAGCTTGTACGATGCTAGCAGCTCGCCAGGTAGGCTGAAGTTTGTTTACACCGACAGTATGCTAATACTGCTGTCGAAAAATGTGTTTTCTTTCCGGTCCCCAGGTGCAGAGGTAGGCTGCTCAGAAGTCAAATGGGTTACCTGGTGGGAATGTACCGCCACACGACATGAAAGGACACGCGAAGTTATCACCGAGCCTACAAGTTAGTAACCGTGTCAAAATGGCAAAACCATATGTCCGCTAGCTGGGTGGTTGGAGCGTGCTAGCCGCTTTCTTTTTTATCTCAGCTGAAATGCAGCACAGTGTTGTTGCTTACGGAGAGCTGACAGCACAGTTGCCAAATGGGACTTTGCTACAGGGGAACCTCCTGCTTCATCCCGACTTCACTAAAATGTGACACAACAGAGAGAGATGCTGGCCGTGCACACGTCGTTACACTACAAAACACACACACATCGCTCATTAGCGTCTCTACTCACCGCTTGAAGTGCTCAATGATTTTCTCTTCTCGTACATTTTCGGGTAAATTTCCCACCCATAAATGTCTGGTTTCCCGGACCATACTGTGTGCTCCTGCTCCCCTATCATACAGATGAGTTTGCTATGTCAGTTTCTCCCCGTGCAAAATAGAAAAGGTTTGCAAAATAAACGCCGGACAAGAAAAAAAAAATACTCGGCGCAAATCATTGACTGCTCGTTGTGACCCAATGTAAACCATTAGGTTGGATCCCCGCACGCTGTTTGATACTCTTCACTGTTAAAGCGCGATCTTGCACCTCATGAACGCGCTCCGGACTGTTCCCGTGACTAGGCGCGTCCCTGACACCATGCGACCTTTGGGTGTCGAAAGAAAGCATGTAGCTTCCTAAAAAGATGCAGCAACTTCGCTTGTAATGAGAGGCACACCGCGCAGGCGTGGCTTTGTGTGTGAACTTCTTTTTTTCTCCCCGATGAGATAGTCTTCCGCCCCTGCGCATGCGTGAGAAAACCCCTGGTTGAATGAAGGTGCTTTGACATCTGAGAAGCTTTGACTCTCAGGAGGATCCCATCAGAGCTAGTTGGGGTGACGCACTTTGCATACAGTAAAAATAAATGAGCCCGACTTTGATATTTTTAGAATCTTTTGGTTTTGTAATATAGGTTACGTCGTATTTCTATAAATGCACAGAAAAAACATCACCCCACAGCTATCAAGTCAGCGAAAGTAGCAGAGGGATGCTGCCTCTAGGCTGATAGTTTGTTGATGTCAATCATTTATCATTCTGACTAAATACTAATGATTACAGGGTATAACTGGGATGGGCCCAGTGTGTGGTGGGACGGGCTCCAGCCTTCTGTGAACCTGAGCAAAATAATCAATTTGAAAAATGGATGGATGGACTAATTACTGATTACCTATTAGTCACCACTAATTGCTTTATTAATCTCCAAAATTTAGGTTATCATTTATCATTTTCAATATTACATGCAAGGATTCAGTCATACATAAGGGTTTGCAGAGTTGACCCCCGCTCCACTTAAGCTTAAGATTTAAGATTTTGACACATAAAGCGGAAACTTAAGCCTGCAGGAAACAGGAAACTAAGGGCCTGTTGAAGGCGACTCTGACTGTTAATGATTAGAACTTTTGAGGCTTCGATGAGCTTTAATAAAACAATATGCCGTGACATAAGTTAAAATCTGTACAGACCCCTTTAAAGTTCAATTCAATCTCAACAGCTTCATGATTCTGTAAATCCTAAAAACAGAATAGGTTACCGTCTAGAATCTCTATTTTTTTATCATTAACTGTGCTCTTTGGCCCATATAATTAACAGGAAATTGTATATGAATTTAAAACAAACTATAAGTAGTGTTCAGAGACTTGGAGAATATATGCCAAGGAGCACTGAAGTGTTACTTAGTTTCCTTTAGTTTGTCACCTGCCTGTATAATAACAGACTCAAGACTCAGCTCACAAGCCCATAATATTCTGCCATGTTTTGGGGAATTGGAGAAAATCATGTAATTAGTGACTTATGTATCACCAAAGATGATCCATCCATTGAACACAGGACTGCTGCCCTGAACACATTTGTGAAAATAAGGAGTTGGGCCTACTGTCCATTAATCCAACTAAAACTCAACCGTCAGAGATCTCATTTAAAAGGATATTCTTAAAAAGTAAGAAGGTGTGGCAAAAAAAAGCCTTCAGTCAAGCCAAATCCCTTTTACATGTCTTTCTGTGAAGATCACTGATAAAACAAATACCACTCAAACGTTCATGCATTAGAAAGTTGTGCTGGCGAACACAATGAGAGACAAAACAATATACAAACCCAAACCCTGTCACAGTTTAATACAGGTTTGAGCAGAAGAGCTCTGCAACAGACACAATATAACAAAAGTTATTCATAAAACACTTTACTCTGTCACAATGAGGTTTATAAGTTGTCTGATTCTGCTTTAAACTTTGTATTATGTAACATGTTGTCTGCCTTTTGCTTGTCATCCCTGCGGTACGTCAGGACAAATGAATCTTTAACTAATTTACTTGTACTGCTTCTACTAGTGGATGCTAAACGGCATGGAGGCTTAAGTCAAAAACTTTGACCTGGTCTGAGCTGTTGTAAGCTAATAAGTAACATGAGCAATTGGGCCCACGTCCAAAGGTCCAAGAGACCAGTGGTGATAAGCACTGACGAGGGGTAAATAAAAGCTGTACTATTTCTTTGTGTGCTTTTCCTTGAAAGACTATCCCTGTTGGTAACATTTTTATGATACTTGCTTAATGTGTAGATTACTTTAAAGACATGTCAACCTAATCAGGGGTCAGCATCTGTAAATAAAATGGTGGGTGAACTGATCTCAATTGCCCATGCCCATACTGCCAGTCCACTGGAGCAGACTGCAACGTTCAGCCTATAGAAAACCATTATTGCGTGAAAGTTTGGTTTAAAAAGCTCTGTTACTACACTACAGCATTATTCTGCTTTTGTTGCTATATTAAGCATGAATATTAAATGCAGAAGTGCGCTTGCGTTAAAATGCGGTAACAGGGGACACACGGCTGGTCTGCGCATGCGCCCAGCGTGCCAATCAGATGAGAACAGAACAGTCTGGAAATCTCTGGAGGAGGTGACAACAAGTACTCAGTCATTTCAATGGGCATTTTCACCACATGCGGGTGCTCATGGAGAACGTCCTCCCTGTTTCTACTGAAATCGTCCTGATGTGGAACTTTATTCAGTTACAAATCTAATAAACCTATGGGAGTACAATTTCCTATGTTGGTGGATCGACTAGACACCAAAACTAAATTTCCTCCTCTGGATTATCTTGGGAACTGGACCGTCAAGCTAATGTGCCCACTGTAATTTCACACGCCTTTTTTTTGACACGGAATGACGGGACTGATAAAACAAAAACCCTCTCGTGGAATATGTTTCTGTCAGTCCACAGCTCTCAATAAAGACACATCTAATGGGCATAATACCAGCGTCAAAATGTGGATTTAATTTGATGTGGGTGTCAGAGAACTCCTAAATTGTCACACGAAGTCTGAAAGGCTTTAACGTTAGGTAACGTTACTGAGACAATGTAGCACAGACTCGACTGTAAAGGCGGAAACAGAGTGACAAGTGTCTCATAAAAGCCTCTCGGGTGCTATAAAGCGAATTTGGTGTTAGTATGTAAATAATGTCCACTAATGCGGGTTATTGACTTTTAAAATGCTCGTCTTTGTCCGCAAGAATTAACACGAAGCTAAAGGCAGAGTAAAATCAAGTGACCTAGCCTTTCCTTTGTCTAACGCCATTTTGTGTGACTTTACAGCACTAATGTTGTCGTCAGCCATTTTGCCTTTTCTTTTCAAGCAGACAATCTCTGGAGAGACACGACAGAGACGGGATGAGCTTTACAGCCCCCTTAAGATGTGTGAAAATCGAGCTAAACGACAAAATAATACAAAATAATAAACGTATCCATAAGCTGCCTGGGGTGGAGCAATTGCTATTAATATCTGTAGCTGTCAGTTACAGCAAAACAGGTGAAAATTGCGACCTGTGTCAAGTTTTATAACCGTGTTTTATTTTCTGCATTCAATCCATGTATGTGCCATATCAGCTAATACGGATTTGTGTTATGGTAAAACCTCGATGTGAGCTGTGTGTGATGTCTCAGGAAGTTTACCCCCTTTGAAAGTCATAATGTAGGCTGTGCATAATGGGTTTTTTTTTTACCTCCATCAGGCTACCTTTGTGTGTTCATGGTATTTAAAGGTAAAGAGAAAATGCTTCTTCCATTGTTAAAAATGAAAGGAAACAAAATACATTCTTAAGCTATGAGTTTTTGCTCCCTTCTTAAATCACACACAATAATGGGATAATTCGAATCAGCAGCTCGCTCACAGCTTGGTTTGATTATAACAACATAACATGCACATTGTAAACCTCACTTGTTTTGAGCCTCATCTATCAGTAGGCCGTGGAAAGGGTTACAACGCCCGGAGGCTCTGGGGCCCCACCAAGAAAATCTGGAACAATGACTCTCCCCAGGAGTCACTGGCATGCTAAAATCTCTCCAAGATTACAGCGTTAATTCTTCCAAGAGGTCACACAGACTCCTCTAATAACGTCCAGAACTGCAGGTTTGTTACCCGAGTTACCCGAGTTAGTTACTAGAAGCTCCATTCCTGAAAAGAAGCATAATGATAAACCCCAAGACCTCTGGAAGAAAGTTATTTAAATCAGATTATAGTGTGTTTCATATTATTATTCCACATTGAGGGAATGGTTGTTGGATAACCTTTTTATGTAAATTATGGTTTAAAAGATTGAATTTCCAAATCACCATAATATGCTCCTTGGATTTTTTTAATGAAAAAATATTACATTCTAAATACAAATCATTCCTCGTTGAGATGGTCCTAGTAGGACTTACACTAATAATGCCATTAAAAAGAAGTGCCATTAGATTTTAAAATCCCCGAGTGGCTATCTCTGATGCTCCTTCTCTTGTGCCTCTGGTCTTCGTCGACGCTCTCTTTTTATGTAGTCTGTGTAATCCTCTTCATCCTATATGCACACAAGAAATATAAGAGACGAAATGCATAACATGAGATACAGTGTATAACCAAGCTGCCGGCCAGGAAGAGCTTAGACTACAGACAGTCACAATATTTACTGACTCTGCTTCTGCTTATAGTCATAATCATCATTATTAAAAAAACATACATTATATTAATACCAATAATATTATATTGAACATTTGTCTGGGGTTTCAGCTTGGCTACATTCATTTGTACCGTTGAACTCTCTGTAAAGTTAATCTCAGTTAAATTAATTTTATCAACCTTTTTATTTGCAGAATAGATTCAATCCACTTTTTAAGGCCAATTAACATAAATGCAACTTTAGTAATGTATCAACAGTGTGTGCTTTTATTTGAAATTCTGAACTATTTAATCAGGCTAGCTTAGTGAAAGGAAAAGTAGGCTCTGTATTCTGAATCAGAGAATACTTTGACCTGAATCTGTCTTGGGGATCTTAAACCTTCTCCACCTGGGATACAAGTTTGAGAAGTTCAGTCTCATCTTGGGACCCAGTCTAATGAACACATTGATATTCTGCCCCAGTTTTGGGGTCCCGATGGACAGAAAGTGCTTTCGGCCCTGTGTGCTGCTTCCAGGGAGACTCACTGACCTGTGAGGATGCCACATCCAGCAGATCCATAGTGGGGATTAGACAGCTGGCCTCACCCAGGAAACACATTAGGATGTGGAGCACGTCGGCCCAGCGTCCGACAGTCAGCATCAGGACCATCAAACCACCGAGACGCACCACCACTGTGTTCAGGACAGCCTGGCTGCCGGGCAGACGGTGCTGCTCCTCTGCAGAACCAAAACGCAGCATTAGAAGGGAATATTTGGTGAAAATGTGTACAATTTAGGACAGACATCAGGATGCTCAAATCAATGATGGATGCATTAGTGGTCAGACCAGAGAGAGGCATCAAACGAATTAATTAATAATTGTTTTCTTCGGTCTTGAGAGGGGGCTGTGGCATTATTGAAGGTACTGCCCAGATTGATCAGTGTCTAATGAACATTGCACTGTAATCTCTGACATGGATGTTTCCCATTTTACATGTTTCTCACCCTGCATGTACACAACCAACAGTGTGTAACAGATAGTCAGTGGTGTCCAAAACCTGAGGGCCTCTGTTGCAGAGAGGAAGTGTTGATTGATGATTGATACGCCGGCTACCGCAGCCACAGAGAAAGTAATGATCATAGTCCTGCACAGCATGGGCAGCAGGCAGCGGCCTGATGTGAGGAGGCTGATGCAAATGCCGCAGTAGCGCTGTGAGCTGTGGAGTTTATATAGAGCCATGACATGGTGCAGCAGGAGTGTGGCCTGCCTAGCCAGGAACCAGCTGAGTGCTGCTGCCAGGAGCAGGCATAGCCAGCGCTGGGGCGCCCCCTCGTGGAGAAAGTGCAAACTGCAGCTTAGGGCACAGCCCAGAGAGAACTGGCTTTGAACTAACAGATGCTGCAGAAATTTCTTGGACTCCTGGGGAATGAGGGAGCATATGAACAGAACTGATGGATGAAACAAAACAGATGATGGGCTGTTTGTTATAATAGATATCATGAGTCATCATGACAGTATAAATTCCAGAAATTAACTCAGCAAAATTGAGCAGTAAAAGCAATGGTCAAGTATCAGGCATATTTTTATCACATAATTGGTTTCTTACTGGTCCAGCTGTAACCCATCCAGAGACTGCTCGAAGACAAAACTCTAGTACCACCAGGGAGGCAACACGGTAACCTACTACAGCCAGAATCCCAGTCACAAAGAAAAACTGGAGCAACCCAGTAAGTCCAGTTTTAGTTCTCCTTTGATGACTGGGTGTCCTCTGGCTTGATGTATCTTCATCATTTCTATCACTCCAGCTGTGGGTTTGCGGGGGAAAAAATGAAGTAAGAAATGAAAGTGAGCTATAAAGCATCTATACCAGCAATGAAATAGAAATATTTTGATGAGAATGGTGAAAACTTGATATCTTGCAAACTGGTCAGGTTATGCAACATAACAGTAAATTCATCTTTATGCACAGATCAATTTCCTCACCTTTCCTCCTCTAAAAATAAGTGCACTCTCATCAGGGAGCATAGCACAGAGATCCCACATGCACCTACCAGTCCTGCAGGTCACATAACACTGAATTTGCAACCAATAACACACTCCAGCCATACAGTTTAGAAACAGCCTGTAGCAATGTGGACGTCAGAGAAAATGAATGGATGAGGAGCTCACCTTGAAGTAAACCATCCAGTGGGTTTATATCTAGAGTCAACCACCCTGGTAGGAAGTAGGAAGTTGGAAGAAGCGACGTGACAAAGGATAACATCGTACTACCTCTGACTTAAAAGAAGAAAATTTAATTTAAATGTCACAGGTTTTACAAAAATGCATGGAGGTAAATCTAATTTAGGAAATCACACTCAGGAACCATATTTTGTGGTTATTCCAGATCAAGTATCAGATCGGCTCTTCTGTTTATTTCTCTTGCCTCAGCGTTGAACTTTGCTCATCCAGAAGCCTGTTCTGCGTCCTGTACCAAAGGTCAACTGAGTGTTGGTGGAGCAGAGGCCCTCAGCAGCCTGAGTCATAACAAGATAATGGAGGTAATTGCACCATGGGAAATACTTTACACTCTAAAATGAGGGCAGGCGTTAGCTGTGCTTTCAAGTTGTCTGCAAGCTACAATATAAGCAATGCTCTGAAAAGGTGCAGCGGGTGTCAAGAGTCATAAGTGTAATGTCTGCTCACGAGGGGGCAGCAGTGTACAACATTTATGTTAATGTCCAGGTACCTTAGGGTCCACGGATGCCTGTAAAGCCCTAAACCCTGGAGCCATCTTTAACCCCTTAACCTGACATTGGTGAACAGATAATACAAACACTGTAGCAATAATATCTGATGTTTATCCCATAAATGATTTTCTCCTGAGTGTTCAAATCAAATGATACCTGAAAACAAGTTCATTTACATCTACATCTCAATGTGCAAATGTAATGTGAATGCATGTTAATTCAACAGGTAAAGAGCATTGTACAGATGAGAGCATCTGTCTACGCATACAGAAACCACAAAGCATCCGTTTTCCTGCTTAACAGGTGCCATATGGGATATTTTAAGGTCACTGGATTTGAGACATTAGTATATTTACGGTAATAAAATGAATGAGTGGCTGAGATACTCAGTTGCTTTACATCTAAAAACACAAGAGGGAGCTGTTACACCGGCACAAACAGAGCCTCCACATGTTTATCTTCAGTGGAGCCAAAGAGAAAATCTTTGAAACAACATGGTGATAATATATTTAACCATATCAGATTTCCATGCAGGGGAGGGAGTATCGTGAAAATCTTAAACACTAAGTATTTTGCTTTGCAGTCCAGTATCTGCACATGATGTGATGAGACCGGAGGCTAACAAACCACACGAAGCTTGAATTGCCCTTTATCACTGAGAAAGAGTCATATAAGGAAGTGAAAGACAAAAGCTGGACTACAACCAATGGATTTATGACAGGCTGATCTCAGTGAACACATGAACTATGGTCAAGGTCCCATACCAAGCAGGACGCACGACTCTTTCAGCCTCAGTGGTGGCTTTAAAAAGTGCTGGAAAGCAAAGCTTTCTAGACAAGCTGTTGACTGTTTCAGACTCATACAGGTGAGCAAAAATGAATTTATTATCATTTTTATTTGAATGTGGGGATACAAACTGAATTCTGCTTTGGGTGGCAATCATCAAATCACTGCTTTAGAGTCGGATTATTTCAGTCATGTGGTCTGATTTAGCTCCTGGGCCGATTAAACACTGTACAATACTTGAGTGACATGATTCATTTGCACCAAAACTTATNTTACAGGCAGACAACTCTTCATCCTCAGTGGGTCAGAGCTCAGAGTTTACGTGTCCACGCTGAGCAGTGAAGCAGTGAGTGAACAGTGATTCCAGTCAGCAGATAAACCTCTGAGGAGAGGAAGGACTTCCCACATGGCCTCCAACGGTGCCGGCAGCGTGCAATATGATCGCTGGAACGAGGACCACATCAACATGAACGTGGAGCAACCACAGTCTACTATGAAGAAGTAAATCCCACATCACTTGAATCCTACAGTACTGCTAAGCTTTCTAAAACCTTTATAATCAAAGCAACTCAGCAATACATGGAGTAAACCAAAGCCATTTGACCTGACTCTGCCTTCGTTTCTGTTACATTCACAGGGTCTACAACAGAGTGTGTATTGGCAGCACTGGAATAGCAATGAAGGCAGCAGGAGCTTTGGCTGCAATGGTGTCCATTTACATCATAGGATACGTGACGGGATACTACATCCATAGGTGCTGAGGGTGGAGCCCAGTCAGGAGAGAAAAGAGCTCTGATATTTAGATAAATTTAGATTTAAACATTTTTTTAGGTAAAACTCACCAAAACCCACATGCTCACAGTGAAGCCTATTTTATGTTGAAGGAAAATCAAATCAGCTGTTTCAGCAGTCACTGGAAATGTATTTTTATAAGAAAATATCACAAATTCAATATTCATATAGATATTGCAAGTAAAACGTCCATTCTGATGGGGTTTTGTTTCCTTCATTAAACTTGTGTCATAATTCTTTATACCTGAAATAGAAAGTTATATAAAATGTTATGTATTATAATTATTCTAATTGATGTCTTAGAACTTCAGTGTTGCAACCACGCATCACCAATAGTAAACATAATATTCATAACATGAATAATAATATGGTGACAGCAGCAACAGTAATACTTTATCAGTCACCACTGTAGAAAGCACTTTGTTGCATGGCTTCAAAGAGAGTGGCATCAACATGCTGCTGTCATTGGCTTTAGGATCAGTTGTGTCATTCTTCTTGGAGGGTCCGTAGGTGCAGGAGTCAGGAAGCTGAGCATCAAAAGTCCTGTCGACCAGTCTGGTGTGAGTCTCTGAATCCTGGACTTTGTTTCCTGCTGCAAGAGCAACACTGATTGTACTATATTTATTAGACTCGATTTGCTTTCCCACATTGTAAAACTAATATATGAAACACTGTATTTTCTACAAATTGATAACTGGGTATTATATCCTTTTGGTAAGGCTGACTCATTCCTATGTAATGATACAGCTGAAATGTTTGTCAGAGATGCCTCCAGATCCACTGATAGTGACATCACTGTGGGCTGCACCAGTCGTAGTTTGTTGGTTTAGACAAACCCACGAGACATTTGACCTGGTCAGGATGTGAGCAGGGTTGGCTGATTTTGCAACAATTTTCTTAATGTTTTTAACTGTCCCTTCTGCAGTTTGTTTTGCATTAAACCATCAACTTTCTTTTATACTGCAGGTCTCTTCAA
The DNA here is from genome assembly GCA_003416845.1 of Oplegnathus fasciatus. NCBI lineage: Eukaryota > Metazoa > Chordata > Actinopteri > Centrarchiformes > Oplegnathidae > Oplegnathus > Oplegnathus fasciatus. The sequence goes on along the minus strand of NTHP01000138.1, from coordinate 876,443 downwards.
GACGCTCACTCCACACATACACTGCACACACAATACAATCCTCAACAGTCACTGGATCTGCATCAGTAGCCTTTGTAGTTCACCTGTGAGGACCCAAACGCTTTCACAGTTGACAAACAGCCGTGCATCACCAACAGTGGTGAAAAGTAACTAAGTACATTTATTCAAGTACTGTACTTAAGTACAATTTGATGTACTACTTTACTTAAGTATTTCCATTTTATGCTACTTTATACTTCTGCTCCGCTACAATTCTGAGGGAAATATTGTACTTTTTACTCCACTACATTTATACTAGTTACTAGATAACTAGTTACTATTTACTTGCAGATTCAGATTACTAATATAGAATATAATCAACAAATAAATTAGGATGTATTATTATAGATAAAGATGAGACTTTATTGATCCCTTGGTGAAATTCACAAGACACCTGGCAGAATACAGTATATGGTCAAAAATAAGCTCCACCTTTACCAGCTACAACATTAAAGTAAACTACATATTAATACATCAATAATTATAATTCAATAATATAATATACATTATTCTGAAATGGGACATTCTGCATAATGAGTACTTTTACTTTTTGGACTTTAAATATATTTTGACACTAATAATTTTGTACCTTTTCTTAAGTAAAATTTTTAATGCAGGACTTTTAATTATTTCTACATTATGTTTACACTGTTGCAACTTTTACTGAAGTAAAAGATCTTCTTCCACCACTGAACCTTTCATGTCTTTAATGTATGATATTCATCTTTAAGCTAAAACTCTGTTTGGTCATACAGCCACTGTGACCTTATATGATCACTGTAAAGAAGTTTGATGTGCTCTGATGAGTTTGAGAGTAACATGTTACATGTTAATGTAAGATTATGGCCATTTTTTTTCATGTAAAAACTAAATAATCAGATGTCAGGAAAGGCAGGGAGTAACTGTGTGTGTTGAAAGACCTGTAAAAACAGCTACTGTATGCTCGGCTGTTCAGGGAGTAGTGGCACGTCAGAAGGGTTCAACTGCCAGGAAATTCTCTGTGGTGAGGTCAGTGAATAAATATCTTCTGGCGTGTGGTGCTGTTGAAGTGGTGAAGACTTTCAGCTACCTGCACTAAGTGTTATTCCATATAGAAGAATGGGTCTGGCTTATTTCCAAGGGTCATTCCATAAAGCTCTTGCTTTAATACATACTAAGACTAATACTTATTTATATTGCTGGTGCTTTAAAAAGTGTTTTATTACAATTTAATATTTTTTTCACATATTAAATCACATTGTTATAAGCAGTAAAAATTAAACTGTTCCTTTGTCACAACATCAAACCTTTGAATTTGTCACATAACAATGGAAGCGAATATTACCACTGGTTGCAAATGTGCATGAACACACCAAGATCCCTTGTATTCCATAGGAACCCACCCAAACGTTTCACACTCCTGGCCGATAATACGTAGACACCATGCACAGAGCTGCTATGGCTCAGTGGGTTAAAAAAACTGTCCTTAAAACAGAGCAAGATGATCTAACCTCCTGTGGAGGTGAAAAGACGACATCTAGGGAGGATCAGCAAAACAATTTCCCTACAAAAACAGAGACTGAACATTTTTTACAGTCATGATACAACACAGCTAAGGGTTAAACTGATACCAGTGATTTGTCGAAGCTGCTGGTGGTCGATATTTGAGTTAATATCCGGTACTGTTTTATTGGTCTATTCCATTTCCCCTGGAATTTTATTGTCATGGTACAACAGCTACATTTTATCATGTTACACTAAAGATCTGCACTGAAAGAAATTAAACACAGTACATGACAATAAAATGACAACCATATTCATGCATATTTGTATGGCATGCGATCAAATCACAGGCAGACAGCCTGCGGTCTGGGCCAGATTAGATTCTTAATGAAATGTCAGCCCAGTGTATCAGTCCAACCCTTAACACTAAGTGCAGCATAATGTACACACCTCACAAACACATTCCACATCACATCTTTGATGATCCCATCGTGTTTCTTTCGGACTGTTCCAGCTCTGATAGGCTGTGTTTTATACTTTGCTCATGATTCAACATCGTCACAGATTGGCTCATACAGCAGTCACACTCATTTCTTCCTGCAGGGCGAGGACCTACGTTTTCTGGGCTCTCTCTTCCACGTAGAGCTGCATCTGTTTAAGACAGAGAACGACCAAAAAAACAATATTAACAGATGGGAGAATCTGAGCATGACATAATGACAATTCAATAAAACATAATTACAGAATCAGTCAACATAGTGTATGTCAGAGTGTTAATCTAAACAGCAGAGTTAAACCTCGACTTGATTTTGGTGTCAGTGTTTGTCTCTGAACAGATAAAGTGATCAATGAGGGGGATGTTTTGGCTCACTTTCACTATGTCAGATGTCATGGTCTTCAGTGGGATGAGTCTGGGCTCCTGCATGTGGACCTCCTGCTCATCAGCAACTATCCATGGAAAATCCTAAAGAGGGAAATGCAGAAATGTGACACAACACATGCAAATAATTATTCTGTGTTTACATATTATTAGTGCTGATTACAATACTACCAAGAAATAAACAGGCTGCTCTGATAGCGTTAGCAGTCATAACATCATGCATTCATCTGTAGGTTTGCAGTGTTTTAAAACCTCACCTTGATGACTTGAACCTTCTCCATGTTGCGTGTAGCAGCATCTCTGGTATGTACTAGAACTGTAAATGAACACCCTATGACAAAAAAAAACAAAGCAGGTCACAAATAAGTCTATGATTTGTACCTATTCCCACCTGAATATCATTTACATGTAATATCATCTCCTTAACAAAGTCATTGTTGTTACAAGCTTGATTCTCTTCTAATTCTCTACTCCCTGGACTTTCAGCTCAGATAGCTAAAGGAAGTAATTTTCTTCCTTGTACACCTGTTCAATAGGACTCTGCTGTACTCTCAGTAAGGCTATTTGCTTCTGAAGAGTTATCTCAGAGACTTGTGTAGGAGCCAGGAGTACTATGCCTCACAGGCTTACCATTCCTCTCAGGTTGCACCCAAATCCTGCCTCCTTTGCCAACCACGACCCCAACCTCAACCACAGCCATCTAAAAACCTGGAAGCATTTGATTGATGGGGCTTTTGGGGGCACTACACAGCCTGGTAGGCTTGGTAAGCTGTAAAAAAAGTACTTTGTCAGTTGTTTAGGAAGTGATCAATTCTATTAATGTTGGAATTCCTACATATTGCATATGAGGATCAATCAAGTCTAAGATTATTTCATAGAGTGAACATCTGCAAGTTCATAAATGAGGAGATGTGACAGGTTACACGTGGCCTGTCAAACACAGGTGCAATATTATTCATTGCTGCACTGCATTGCATGAATGGCTGGAACAGAGTTTGGGAGCCACTGGTGTAGAGAATAATTTCTTTAGCACCTAATGCTGGATACTGGGCTGAATCATGTCAAGAATCAAAGCAAATTATGTTTAAAAAAAAGTGTTCATAAAGGTTTTATGAATATAAAAGTGATAGACAGAGGGCACTGTGTGTATGTCGTGTACTTCTCTTAATCATCAGTGACGTTACCTGGTGGGTTATTATTTAAAACAGCATCACACACACTGATCTTCAGGATGAACGCCCTCAGGAGCTGCTCCACGTGTGACAGTAATGTGTCTGAGCTGTAACAACAAGCAGTTAGTGACGGTGATCACCCTGAAAACGTGTCACAAAATAAGCATGTTGTTTATACTCATTACTGATTTAATAAAAAGAAGAAGAAGAAAAGGGAAACCTGATGGACAGCAGTGGAGGTTGGGAAATCTCAAACACAAATCTCTCTACTGGATGATGCTCTTTGTCCATGATGACCACTACCACCTTCTCCGCATCATTCTGGGAGGGAAATGAAAGACTTCAGTCGTGTGTACACATATATGAGAGATGATACACTGACCTCAGCATCAGGTCATGTCTTACCTTCTCAATGAGAGGCTTTACACAATGAAGTGTATCTTGGATATACTGATTCAGCTCTGGGTGACATGACATCTGGAGATGAATACACACAAAAACAGAAGAACAGTATTAGAGACACAAACAGGTAAGCATCCTAAAAACTGTGAGCATATAGTAATTACACTTATATTCATCTGCACCTGCACAGGTACATTGTATTTCTTCCTCTTCTGAAAGATTCCAGAGGGATAAACTTCGCGGACATACAGGATGAGATGAATAGCGACCTCCAGGAACTCACACAGGATGTCAGAAACCACTGGAAAAGAGGAATCAACTGGATATTAAGATCTTTAATGCATTCTATGGGACAGTATCACCAAACTCAATGCAAATATCCGACAATTTAGTGTTGCCACATTAGCTCACTTATAATGACAAGCGACACAGGACGTAAGGGGGCAAGTAAGGGACAATTTACAGAAATAAACCGCTGATTTAGTTTGTGCTATGCCAAATAGACCAGCATGTACCCGTGATTCAGCATATGTATGTTAATTATCACATTTCATTGTCAAATGGATTTTGTCGAGGCTTTCGTTACTGAACCACAGCGAGAGGAGGAAGTTTATCATCGGTTAGTTTGGTTCTCTTACCTTGTCCAAAATTAAGGTCTTGCCTTGTTAGAGTTGTCATAGTTTTCCTCCCAAAAACTGTGAAACGAAACAAATAGCGTATTTTCTATGAAGCTAACGTAGCAAAGCGGCGGTCTGTCAAGCGCTCATTGTCTCGAGGCTGTTTTTAGTTGTTATCCCTCTTTCGTCGCTGCCTGGCAACCAAATGGGGAGGGAGAAGTAAACCGTCAGTTTTAAAAAAAGATCTTAAACAACGATGATATAAACTGCAGAAGCAGAGTTTAAAACGAGCCGATCGATCTCACGACCCGAAGCGCGGCTTTTCCTCCGGTACCAAAGCTAATTCAAAGCTTGGTCGCGCATTGCATTGACGTCACTTGTTGTTTACAAGCTGCTTACCGTCCACTAGTGATGACGTTCCTTGACGTTTTTGTGAGTCTGTAGGTTATTTGAGCTTCATTCTCGGTAAATACCACATCCACACATCGAAATGGTCTGGCTCCAAACCATAGACCCTGCTTTCATCGGTTTGCTGTTCAAGTCAAACAGTACAAAAGTATGATACTTTAATTGAATATGTGAAGAAGAAGAAAGCTACAAAGACTTTGCTGGCTTGTGCAAAGGTACATTGGTAAATGTTCCATTATCTTTGATAAACATCACAACCTATAAAGTCAAATGTTTTACTAACCAGTTAACTCAGTGACTTCTTTTTAAACCATATTTGATTTCACTGTATTTGAATTAGAATACTGTATTCAGTTTGTTTCCTTATGAAATGCAACCAACTGTTTCCCTCTGCTTTAATTTGTTTTACAATCAGCAGCAGATGACGCATGGTCCCATCCATGGCCCTGTACAATCCAAATTCAGGGAGAGCACTGGATTCTGTGAAGTGACACCCCAGCTCATCCCGAATGACATATGGGTCAGGTGCACCCTGATTACAGACAACTGACTGACACTGAGCAGAGCTCCACCGCCTTGATTCCACTCACTATTTTTAAATTTTCAGTAAAACTTCTTAAATTGCCCAGTAGGCTATTTCCCCCATTTACACTAAAACTGGTGCCCAGTATGCTAAACGAAAGACCAGACGGACAGCACAGTCCGTAAGCATTGACAGTGACACATTTTTCTGTTGTTATGGCTCTACTCTAGCACATTGAATTTGAAATGAAACAGTGTGGTTATTGCATGAACAGTGCAACCCCGGGTTTTGGACAAAGCAGCAGGATGGTGATCCCAAACAAAAGAGAAAGACAAGGTAACCAAGGAGTTTTAAATGTCAGACAGAGGAATGTTCTTAACTCAAGTCAGTCACCTGACCTCTTCTCACTGAGACTTGCTGAAGACCAGACAAAAGGCAAAACATTTCCAAAACAAGCAAGAATAAGATGGCAACAGTACAGGCCTATATGCATCACCGGGGAAGATACCAAGAATCTGCTGATGTCTGTTAGTTGGAGACGCCAGGCAGCCATTGACTACAAAGAATTTGACACCAAATATTAAATAAGATTTTATTTAAGTCTGTGTTAACTTGTGCAGCTGCTTTCTGACCTTTAAAAAATGGGGATACTTACTGTTCATCTCAGCACATGCTCATTGAAGTACAGAGCCAACAGAATAAACTTCTCACTGCACAAATACTTATGGACTGTACTGTATAATATGTGGCACACCTCTCAGGTGCAGTGCTTTGTGAAAGGGGGGCAGCGAAACAATCCAACACTGATCAGCTCTGTGGACTTTTATGTAGTGGATGCTGATTTGAGCCATGATGTGTGTTTGGTCTGCAGCTCTCTAGAGATTAAACAAACTGTCGGGGAATAAATGGATGGTGTTCATTTGGCAAACTGTAACTCGGGACAAAAGAAGACTTCGATCGTCCAGCAAAAGTCAAACCAAGTGGGATAATATTAGCGGAAATCGTGCGATTTCACCTTCAAAATAAGATTATATAGGCCTCTCTGGAAGACGTAAAGATGTTAAAAAAATGTGAATGTACAAATGGAGCCTCATTATGTAATCTTAAATAGGGGTACGTATCTAAAATCATTAACAGCATATGTAATGCAACTCTGCAAGAAGTGGTTTGTTGTGATATTTGTTATAATAATATAACAATATAATATCTTGTTGAGATCATGCTACACGTCTTATAAAATTAAGCACTACTACTGCTTAACAGATATATGTAGGCCTATACATTTAGAACTGAAATCAGGTATAAAATAATGTCTTACATTTTCACGTATATGACATAAAGTATATTTTCAAGTAGGCCTACATAACTTGATTGTTTAAATTTTGTGAGATTTTTACCTCAGTTTTATTTCACTGTATCATTGAGTTCAGCTACTCGGATCAAAGTCTGTACATATATTTATTCTGAGCTCTTAAACTGAGTTTTGTGGAATGAAAGGCTTACTCTATACACAGGGCTGCATTAGCAGAACTTTGCTAAACGAGCTTATAACTCGCTTCCTTCCAAATAAATCTGTGTTTCTGGACTATAACAATAACCTGACTGGAATTCAGACGTCTGCATTTAATTAAATCTAAAATTTAATTCTAAATTTAATTTGGTCCAGCTATTTCACTGTAAAACTCCAAAGTTGTGACTAAGCCAGCATAAGTAGCCGACATAGTATTGTATGTTGTTATATTGTAGATCAACTGCTAAATAGCTGTTGTTAGTTAAATTTGCCCTACTAAATTTAGTCTAGTAGGCCAAATTTACACAGGGACGGTTTCAAGAGCGGCTTTTATTTTGAAAAGGCAGCCGTGTCAAACAGGAAATGGTCCTTTAAATCTCGGGTGTTTTGACACTCTGGCCGCAGAAGCAGAGATCACTGATGAGCTGTGAAACCGCAGGAAAACGATGATAAGGTTTACTCTGAGCGGGGTTATTCTGGAGATATTCTAACAATGAGGCGACGCTTCCAAAAGGTAGGCAGGGGGGTCTGATTCAACCAACCTCTCTTTCTATCATGTAACAGTAATATACACTGCATGATAACACATGTGTACCTGAACCATTTTTACACGCTAAATATGTGTTTTTAGCTGTGTCTAAGCTACTGTTGGACAGGCTAACGGAGGTAAAGCCAAATGAAGAGTTGGTGAAAATGCTTCTAAAGTGGAATATCCTCAATCATATGATGTTAAATCCTCTACAAGAGGCTTGGGAAAATAATACTGGGACTCCTTGTGGTAAAAGGCCATTATGTTTTGCATTCTTGTTGCAGTTTAACAGGATTTTGTCATCACCTTGGACCTTAATTTTTATGTAAACCTAACTGCAAGTCATATATTAACTATCCTCGGCTGCCATACCATAGTCAAGTTGCTTTATAGCAGCTGTAAATCTGCATCCTCAGCTATTATCTTTATAACAGGTCAAGCACGCTGGTCTTCTTTGCAGGTTATGAAATTGCCCTAGTCATGCCTTTTTTGGAATTCATAGCTGGAAGCATCTCAGGTAAAAAAAATAAATAAAAAAAATTCTTGACATAAAAGAGAAGTTGATAACAGTAAAGTATTTGTACACATGTGGAGAAATAACATTTTCTTGTTGGTTTTTGTAGGTGCAGTGGGACTGGCAGTTGGACATCCATTAGACACCGTGAAGGTTGCATGGCACACTGAAATCCATAAATATGACTAAATGCATAAACCCAGCATTTTCTGACACTTCATGTTTCATTTGTAGGTGCGCCTGCAGGCCCAGTCTGTGTATAAAGGGATACTTCACTGTGTGGCTAAAACATACTCTCGTGAAGGGGTAGGTGTCGTGTCACCAGGTTTCACCAGATATCACTGCATAAATAGCCCCAGCCTCTACCAAAAACACATGACAGAAAGTATTGATGCTTATTTATCTGTTTATTATGCTTTAATTATATCAGCTCCATGGATTCTTCAAGGGCATGGCATTTCCAGTGCTGACCACAGGCATCACCAACTCCGTTGTCTTTGGCTCTTACAGTAATGCCTTAGATTACCTCACTCAGTCTCAGCGCAGTGACCGCAGTCAAGGCAAACCGGCCTCTGCTGCTCAGGTCTTCGCTGCAGGCTGCTTTTCAGGCCTGGTGCAGGTAAGAACACCTTTCATCCAGAGCACCTTGCAGGACCGTAGCTGCAGATAGGACCACAGGTGCTACGAAACTGACCATTCTCAAGATGTGAAGACTCTCCATTCACAGGCAGGTGAAGAGGAAGAGGATGTTGTGTGAAAATAAGACTTAAAGTGCTACTGGCACCTAGAGGTTGCAATGTTCATTACATCCCACAAAACCAAAGTCTTGGTCAGAACGGGGTTAAGAATGTGTCTGATCTGAGCCAGGCACCAGAGGAGAGGCCACAGGTTCATGAAAAACAAAAGTGTAGCAATCAACCATACACGTTTTGATATGTATTGTGTTCTCAAGTGGAAATGTAGCCTGATGCTTGGTCCCAAGTAAAGGCTGTAAGGCTGAAGTGGGATTAAATAGTTATCAACACACCTTGTCATTGACAGAAGTGTCAGTCAAGTGGGAATTTTGAACTGAGTGTGATACTAGATGAAAACGGTCAGGGGGTGCCAAAATCATTAGAATTCGTTCTGAGAGAACCATGAATACCACACTACAAGAGCAATTTCTGTGAAATCTGGCCATTAGTCTTTGAGATACCATGTCATGGAGCAAAGTGTTGGTCAAGGGTTAGGGTTAGGTTGGTGGGGATGGGTGACTGGAATCATTAGGAAGTCCTGTGGGTCATGAGTACCTCTTCAAATTTCCTGACAATCAGGAACAAATACTCTCATTGGTGCATATTAGTTTTTGGACAACAATGGAGCCCTATGGTACAGAGGAATGAGATATATCAGGCTACACAGGCAGTACTTGTTAGGTTTTGTCTAATTTTAGTCTTTGTTTGCAGAAAAAAATCTAGACTATCACCAGCTTTATGTCATAAAACTTAAAAATACTGACTGCAACAAAACATTTTAGCACTAAAACAAAATCCTCATGTCTTGAAACCATTAAGCATATTTTGGGCTTACTCTGTAACTTGATCTGCTTTCAGGTGTTTGTTTGTGCACCCATTGACCTGGTGAAGGTGCGTCTGCAGGGTCAAACAACTGCTGACCGATACCGTGGACCCCTTCATTGTGTTGCTGTCATACTGAAGGAGGAGGGGCCCAGGGGTCTGTTCAGAGGAGGGCTGGCCCTTGCCCTGAGGGACGTACCCTGCTATGGACTCTACTTCTTACCTTATGAGGTCACTCGAAAGGCTCTGACTGAGAGCGGCAAACAGCCAGGTCAGTTTCAGAGACCCTCAATGAATATGTAACCAGGGTAGTGTGTGAAATATGGAAGGTCATTTCTATCAGGAAAAATAGTGGTGATATTGTTGACTTAGTATCTCATAAGTTTGATTTAGTATCGCATACTTTTGACTTCCTACCTAATAATTTAGTTTTTTCTTTTCCTGGTGGAAATGGGCTTCCACATGAAAGATACCGAACAGATTGTAAAAAAGCAACAGATCAGTGAGTCCAGCTTTCTCTGGACAACTGCTAACTGCTATCTAGTAGTGTGGTTTTAGTTTTGATTTAGCACTTCTAAACGACTTCAAAGATTTACACTATCCACTAAACATTTCTGTCCTCAGGTACGTTTGCAATATTGATGGCAGGTGGCGTGGCGGGCGTGGTGACCTGGGCCTTTGCCACTCCCATGGACGTAGTGAAAGCCCGGCTCCAGATGTCGGGGGCCGGCGGCCGGGAGTACAGCGGGGTCCTCCACTGCATGAGAGTGAGCGTCAGAGAGGAGGGAGTGAGGGTCTTTTTCAAAGGCCTCTTACTGAACAGCCTGAGGGCCTTCCCTGTCAACGCCGTCACCTTCCTCAGCTACGAGAGTCTGATGAGGATTTTCTGTCCACCAGCAGGATGACCTCACTCTTGACAGTGAATGGAGACACTCCTTGCCTTGCAAATTGTGGTGTGGAGATTTTAATATGCATACACAATTTGACTGTAGGTTGAATATTCTCAGGGTTACTTATCAGTTGATACAGTCTCAGTTTTAGACAGTTTAAGATGATGAGTATTAAAATGCTGTTTTTAAAGTCTGTGTGGAATAGGTCAACTCTCAACTAGCTAGTGTCAGAAACCTGAACACACTTCTCCTGAAGATAATTGTTCAAATTTAGCTCCAACTGAGTCTCCTGTGACTTGAACCGCTTTGATGGAGGATATCAGGGTTAAGCTGCTCATGTTTGCTGGGAATCAAATCCACTTTACTCGACAAAATGTGAATGTAAACATTGTAACTTTCACTAAAGGCACGAAAGCATTTTATTCCTATTAACTGGACACAAACAGGAGTTCCTAATAAATAAACAATATAAAGAATGTAGTTGATTTCATTATTGGTGACTGGTCCGTTAAGTAATTCTACTAAAAGCCCCCCATTATTATGCGTGACTTTGCATAGCATGCAGACTGTGGATGTTGATGTTTCCGGGGTTCATTCGGTCTCTCGTCCAGGGTTTCCCCCGTTTCATCCATGTACTGTTTCACACAGTTGCTGCGTGTGATGTCAAACATCACTCCAGTTTTTCTGGTGATGGTGGTGGGGGTTGTTGTTGTTAGGTTGTACCAGCAGAATGGTTTGTGATAAGTCCTGTCTCCTTGTGACTTGAAGACTCTTGACAACCGACCACATGAGGTAGTCCCACTGGGAGGCTTCTGGTTCTTCCTGCTGAGTTGCAAGTATCCGCCCTGGTCTGAAAAGTCGGGGTGGGATTGCGTGGACCTTGAGTTGAAGCTGCTATAATCAACATTTTTACATTAACAAGGGATCAAATGACTGTGTGTAATGTGACAAGGGTCACTCGAGAAAATCATCACTCTGCAGTTCCCCTCAGCTCTATGGAGCTTTGTATCATCTTTCAGCTCATTATTTTGTTTTAATGGCCCACAACTTTACTGTTTTAGTTCACTCTCACCACTCTCATCGGTGTCGTTTCCAGCCACAGCAGGCAGCTCTTTTCAGCGAAAAAGCTGCCGAGCACCTAACTACAGACACAGTTAGCAACCAGCTGGTGATATTTCGCTCAAGACTTAGTAGAGACAGCTACAAGGAGAGTGAATATTGGACTTACATTCACCTGGTGGCCAGAAACGTGACTCCAAATGAATCCCAATGCCGCTCCATGTTTGCCAACATATTTGTCATTTAAACTTTATAAACTAATAATATTTCAGTGCTGCATTTACAGCTTTTTGTGCAACACTGCCCAAAAAAATCAGTTATTGCAGGTTTAAGAATTTTTGTTCAAAATACCATTTCCAAGGTCAAGAGTCAATGAAAAATGTGTTGTTTACATGTGCCAACAGAATAAATGGGATGTATGATACGTAGGATATTTCCATCCAAATACAAAATACGCTTACACAATATGCTGAAGAGAAAATACTTTTATTTCTGCAGTGGCCACCAAAAATCATTACATCCTCACTAATGAGCTATTTTAATGAATATATTTACATCTTTGATTTGCACGTTCCCAAACACACAGTTCATAACTATTCTCTCCTACCTCAACACTTTCTACTTCTGAACCTTTAATGATGCAAACACACAGAAAAACTGCATGTTTGAACCTGCCTGTTGAAGCAGCATTCCAAAGACTTAATATGGAAGATTAGTGTAGAAAGATATATTCGTAGGGTGACAATATTAAATGTAAGCCCACACCTGGTTTTTATAAGCACTTTACCAAGAAACAAATCCTCAATCAATAACAGGAAATTACCATGTGCAATGAACACGTTTATAATGTAAATTAAAAAATATGTTCAAGTCAGACAACCCTTATGGAAGTGAGGGCACAACACATGTCAGTAAAAGAACAAAAGGCTGCTTCTTGAGGCACAAAAACTGCAGCAAAGGTAGAGCATTACTAAAATGCTTACCAATAAATCAAACCGACTTAAGTGTCAGGCTGGCAATGTTCAACACAGATTTGTCCTATCAGACACCTGATGGACTTTGTCAGTCGCTGACCTCATAAAAATTGAGAAAGAAGCCTGAACGCACACACGAGTAGAGTAGGAGACTATTATAGAGGCAGTATGATTGAAGCAGTGTGGTCAGAATAAGATTCCTATGTATGTTAGATTATTGGCACCATACAGCTTTTTGGCAAGATGTCAGAGTGGCACTAATTTGTTTCTATGGAAGAAAGACATCTGTGGAAGAAACTCAAACCTTCACCACAGAAGCTGAAATGAGACCCAGTGAGGACAGAAAGGGAACTTATCAAATGTGAAATTTAATTTGTCATTGCAGTTCTTATCATGAACTTATTCATGAACAGCTGTTCTGTATGTTTAAACGTACCACAGGATGGCTCACAGAGATTTTTACATTTTACATTGAATTCAATTAGTATAAATTAACAGGGGTTGGATGCATGTGGCATGATTTTTGTTTAAAGGAAAACTCTGGTTTATTACAAGTTGGGTTTTATTTTAGTTGTTCGGGCCATTGGTTCTGTTGTTTATGATAACACCGCAATCACCAGAGATCTTGGAACACAGAGACATTGCTAAAA
>NTHP01000138.1:846166-863224 GCA_003416845.1 Oplegnathus fasciatus | reverse complement strand
CTCATTGCACAAGAAAACAGAGTGCACATGACTGCAGCAAGTACAGTAGGTCAAAGGCGAACCAGGAAGTTGGTTTGTAAAGTGTGGTGGGTGTTTACAGACAGTTTGAGTATTAATTTTTACAGTTTGCCATCTAATTTTACTAACTTGGGGGTTTGTTTAAAATCTGTTTGATCTGTTTGAAAATAACTGATAGAGCCAAAAATAAAACCCAAGTTGTTATAAGCCGTTTTTCTTTGGTTTTATGAATGTGTAATATACAGCAGCTTATTGATCCAGTCGTTCTCTAAGGCCACTTTCCTATTCATTGTTACCAGGGCTGCTATCCCAGCACGCACTGGGGGAGAGTCAGTTTACAAAGAAAATCAAAAAGAAAATGCACGTACATAAACCCCTACATACACCCGAAACAGTTCATGATAGAGGATGAGCATTCGTAGAATGCAGTATGTGGCTTTCAAATGTTCCACACATTGTTTAAAAACGTGTCAAACGGCCAGTCTAAGCTTTGGCTGGACAAGCCTCCAAAGGGCCTCCCATCTCAGGCACTGGGGCCCTAGTCACATCTTATATTCAGATGCAATTGAGATAAATTTTACATTGTATGATACAGTGTAGGTTACACCATCAAAAAAGTTTAAATCTTACAGCTTCAATGCTTTACAGATATTACAGATATTCACAATAGCATCAGCAGCTGCTGTACCACAGATGAGAGATAAAGCAGCACGCTCTGGAATGCAAATGTAAGACAAAAAGTTTACAGAAGTCACTTCCTTCAAAAAGCTGAAGGACACCCTGAGCTTCCCCTTTTACTGACCGATATTAGACAAAGCAAAAGATCAAGGATGATTGAAGTATAAGTACATAATCAGGTTAGGGACAAAGAAATACTGTATGTACTGTTCCACAGGACTAGTGACGGCTTAGTCAAACACACACTGAACTTTACCAAGCCAGTCACCAAAGTTTACCTTAAGCTTTAAGACATGAAAGTAATGTTAAATGGAACCTGGGGAAAAACAAAACATGAGTGGGTCCTCTTTAACTGGAATGTGTTTATGGTGAAGAACAGACAAATATCCACTCATCCTGTCTTGACAGCCACAGGTAAGCAAACCCAATTTTGTTAATACCTTGATCCCATTTCAGGCAGCGCTTTAGTTTTGAGTCCTGAGTCCTCAGTGAGACTGAGAGGCTTGGAAGTTCTGGTCCTGCAGTAGTGGTTTGTGGTTCTGCTCAGCAGCCATGGCCTGTAAAGTTTGCCTCTGGTTCTGCCTGGCCTTGTTGTACAAGAAGACCCCTATGAAGACGAGGATGGTGCCGGTGGCGCTGAGGATGGTGATGTGGTTACTGAACACGATGATGCTCAGCCAAACCGACAGAGCGTGTTTAACAGTACTGGCAACGCTGAGGAAGAGATGAGGGTTGTTACTCTTTGCATTAACATCAAGTTAATCAAATTCATGACCTGGATGGGATCATTATCTGTTTTATGAAAAGGGCCATATTATGGGTACATTCTGAAGTCAATTTACTACCTTACACTCAGTGGCCACTTTATGTGGTGCGTCTGCTCATTAACAGTTTCCCACCTTCTTCCATATAGCAAATTACGTGGCTGCAATGCAATATATCAAGCATGCAGTCAGAGTCAAGAGGTTTAGTTACTGTTTGACAATACTGTACATTACAACTGGGGTTTTCAAAGTCTGACACTGTGGGCGCTCACTCAGACAAAATTAAGACAACTGCCCCCCATCCCCCCCAAAAACCCCACATCTGAGGCATTTTGAGACTTAGTAATGTAAAAGAAATTTTGATAGTGCAACATAAAAAAGTTAAAAGGTAAAGTTAATACTACACTGAACAAAAATATAAACGCGACACTTTTGTTTTCGCTTCCATTTTTCATGAGTTGAAATAAAAAAGACTTTTTCTACATACATAATAGGTATATTTCTCTCAAATTTTGTTCACAAATTTGTTTAAATCTGTGTTAGTGAGCACCTCTCCCTTGCCAAGACAATCCATCCACCTGACAGGTGTGGCGTATCAACATGCTGATTAAATGTCATGATTAGTACACAGGTGTGCCTTGGGCTGGTCACAATAAAAGGCCACTCTAAAATGTGCAGTTTTGTTACACAACACAATGCCACGGGTGTCGCAAGTTTTGAGGGAGTGTGCAATTGGCATGCTGACTGCAGGAATGTCCACCAGAACTGTTGCCCGTTAATTGAATGCTCATTTCACTACCGTAAGTTGTCTCCAATGTCGTTTCCGAGAATTTGGCAGTGCATCGAACTGGCCTCACAACTATAGACCACACCAGCCCAGGACCTCCATATCCAGCTTCTTCACCTGCAAGATCGTCTGAGACCAGCCACCCGAACCACAGAAATACTGTGCCGAGATCCTGAAGCCCACTGTCATGCCATTCATCCGCCACCATCACCTTATGTTGCAGCATGATAATGCACAGCTCCATGTTGCAAGGATCTATACACAATTCCTGGAAGCTGAAAACATCCAAGTTCTTGCATGGCCTGCATACTCACCAGACATGTCACCCATTGAGCATGTTTGGGATGCTCTGGATTGGCGTGTACAACGGCGTGTTCCAATTCCTGCCAATATCCAGCAACTTCGCACAGCCATTGAAGAGGAGTGGGCCGACACTCCACAGGCCACAATCAACAACCTGATCAACTCTACGTGAAGGAGATGTGTCGCACTGCATGAGGCAAATGGTGGTCACACCTTACATTTCTGACCCCCCTGTTGTTGTTGGAGGTATCTGTGACCAAAAAATGCAGATCTGTAGCCCCAGTAATGTAAAATCCATAGTTCAGTGCCTAATGTCTTTTTTCGAGATAAAACTGCACATTTTAGGGTGGCCTTTTCTTGTGACCAGTCCAACGCGCACCTGTGTACTAATCATGCTGTTTAATCAGTATCCTGATATGCCACACCTGTCAGGTGGATGGATTATCTTGGCAAAGGAGAAGTGCTCAGCCATCTTTTTTCTATGATTTCTAAGCAGAATAATGAAAATTTATTGGCAGTGGACATAGGAGATAATGGTATCCTCAAAGTGTAAGTCACACTGCATCTAAAAATGTGTCCATGTGTGTTATGACTCCAAGAAGGAATAAAATGTACGATTTTTGGCATAAGCTCATGCCTCATGCCTCATCCCTCCGCGCCCCCCTAGGAAGGCACACCTCAGTTTGAAAAGGTCTGCATTTGTATAAGCAAGATGTGTGCTCCAAGTGACTCTGAACATAGAATGACTGTTGGTACCAGGTGTGGTGATTCCAACATCTCAGAAACAGCTGCCTCACTGACATTTTCGTGTACTTAAGTGTCAAGGGTTAACAGCGAATGGTGTGATAAAAAAGGGCAATCAGGGCGTGGTGGTTCTGTATGCCAAAACATGGCTTATCGAGTAGAGAGCTCAGTGGAAATAGGACAGACTGGTTCAAGCACAGTACCACAATAGTGTGTAAAAGGGTATGAATGTACTATATCTACAGAAGCAGAAGACCAAGCCAGGTACCATTCCTGTAAACTAAAAGATAAAGCTACAGTGGGAACATGATCACTAAACCTGGGCAAGGCCCGACAAATCTTTATTTCCGCTGCAGCATGCTGATTATGTTGTCAGAATTTTGCATAAATAGCACGGATGCATGGTAGCCGTGTAATGGTATCTGCACTGAGTTCTTGGCGCACATTAGGCTAATACTAACTGAGCATCATTTAAGTGTCACAACATACATAAGAATTGTGGTTGACCACGTAACTCATTTCATGACCACAGGCTCTGCTTTTTCAGAAGATCAATGTTTCATAATGCATTTGTAGGAGAAAATGTATTACCTCATAGTTTATTTTACTTGATTTTACATGTCTTTTGCTCCTGTTTTCTGTATGGCAAGCTCTGTACTGAGACAAAGCATTTGATTAACAGATCCTTGTGAATGAAACTTTTTGTTTTGCTGTGAGGACAGACCAGGCAAGTCCTGTGGGGATTCAAACCTTACCTAGCATGGGAACTGAATTTGGTCTACAGTCTAAGCCACTTCCAAAAAAAAAATTGCATTACATTACAGTTTGTGGAGTGGGACAAAAAAGTCTCACGGTTCATTTGGAGGGGAAAGAAGCCAAGTATTAAGTACACAACCCTTCAACTCCCCAAAGACAAGGGATGTGGGGCTCTGCCAAATCTTAAAGAATATTACTATGACGCACGGCTCCGTCCTTTGGTATATTGGTGTGATACAAGACACACTACAAGATGGAAAGAAATTGAATGAAGTGCGGAGGGATTCCAGGTCCAGAGTTTGATGGCAAATAGGGCTATGTCCAAGGAAAATGAGAAAATACTTGACTCAATCACAAGATTCACTTTGGAAATCTGGTATACAGTGGTAATTTGGAGGGAGAGGTAAAAGTTCTCAGCTGGATGGCTTATGATTCCTGTTTCAAACCAGGGATCCTTGGTCACAGATTTAAACAATGGGCACATAGTGGCATTACAACAAGAAGCATGGTAATTGACAAGGGTGAAATCAAAAGTTTTCAAAAATTAAAGAAAGAATATGATCTGGAGAACCATGACTTTTTTAGATATCAGAGTCAGTCAGAGTCAGAGACTATTTTGAGAAAGAGGCAAAGCCAGATTTCCCTTGTGAATCAAACAGAGTGATTGTGGTTTCCCCTTGCCAGGGTAACGTTAGCTTAGTGAGATTATTTTTAGCCGGTTGCTATTGCTAGCGGGCCTCTGACACATCACCATGGCCATGTGTGGACTTTGCCAGCCGCCTTACTTGTGGTTACAGGACGACATCAGACGGCTGAAACAGGATCTTAAAAACAAGGATGAGTTAATCCTGGGCTTTTCGTCCGTAGCAGCTGCTCAGGCCAAACATCTCTCTGCGGTGAACTCCACCTGTGGTGCCAGCCTGTCCACCGAGTGCTCAGCTGCTGTTGCGCACGATGAAGCCACTCTTCCCCGGTTCGGCTCTGTCACCACTGGAGGGGAGCTGATCTTTTCAACTGAGGCACTGGCCCTAAATGACGACATTTGGCCCATCCTTGGGGCTAAACCCAAGACCCAAGCCTGCTCCACTCCCTGCAACTCGGACCATGGGTCCAGGTCAGGAGCAACAAGTGTCAGGCTAAACGCTCCCTCCAGCCGCGCGCATCCAACAATCTGCTGCTGAGTAATAAATTCCAGGTGCTGGTTGGTGGGGATGGACTGCGCTCTCCAGTGGGTTTCCAGCTGGACGACCATCCATCTTCCGCCTGGGCCTCCGCTCCCGAGCCAGTTGGTGGCTCCACCACTGCTGTGGACCACGCCTTGCTTTCTGCCACCCAAGCTGGTTGGTGGCTCCATCGCTGCTGCGGATTGCGCCTCGCCTCCTGCCGCCCGGGCCTCCACTCCCGAGCTGGCTGCTGGCTCTTCCGCTGCTGCGGGCTGCGTCAATCCTGCTGCCGCCCGGGGCCAGCCCCCCAGGTGGTCAGGTGTGCACACTCAGGTGTGGTGTCCACCCTCTGTGCTTGTTGTCGGCACCTCCATGGTCCAGCACGTGGCAGTGCGTGGTGGCTGGACTTTCTGCTATCCAGGTGCCTGTGTAAAGGACATTACACCCACCTCTCTGCAGCTGTCTCAGCAACACAACTCTGCCTCTGCAGTCGTTGTTCAGGCTGGCACAAACGACATAACAACAGTTGGAGACCCTCAAAGAGGATTTCGTGCACCTTGTGGACAGTCTGCTGGACACCGGGAAGCAGGTAATTATTTCCGGCCCACTCCCACCCCTGCGTTTTGGTGACGTGAAGTTCAGTCGCATACGCCAACTCCAAATCTGGTTAAAGGGTTACTGCAGCAACAGAGATATACCCTTTGTTGACAGTTTTACTGCCTTCTTAAATAGGCCTAAGCTTTTTAAAACAGATAGCCTCCATCCTTCTCAGGATGGCTCACGCCTTCTATCAACAAACACTGAGCTGACCTTGCCCTCCTGTAAGGCTTCTCTTACCCGCTGACTGTCAAAAAACACTCCCTCTAGGCCTTCTCTTCGTTCTTCTTCCATAAATGTCCAACGCTCCTTTCAGTACATTACGGAAATGAGTCTGTTTCCACTGTTGATGCTGTTACTTGCACCAGTCCACATGAGAGGCCCACTAGTAGTCATGTCTATAACAAGGTTACACAATGCATTTCAGTGTTTAGAACTCACAGATCCTGCCACAGACCACTTGGGATATCTGCTGACAATCAGATATTGTGCCTATAACTAAGTGTAGTCCAGTTGTATCCGCTAATACTGAGCCACCTATCTTAGAATCTCCATCAGTTTTTAAATCTAGAGATGGGCTCGGGCTGCTACACAAGAATGTGAGATGTCTGGTCTCTAATATTTAGGATTAAGGGTTAAGGACAGACATACTGTATTTACTGTATTACTGTATTTATCTGAAGTAATAACTGAGAGGAATTCGGCATGGGCAAAAGCTAGAAAAAACAGGGTTGTTTTGGATTGGATTTTGTTCAGGCAGCTACGAAACAAGTATACTACCATGATCAGGAAAGCAAAATCTGCATATTATCTAAATTCCTTACACATGAGTGCTGGTAACCCTGCTACATTTTGGAAAACAATTAAATCAATGAAGAATAACTTCGCCCCAGCACTTCCCCAGCAGTTACTGTCTGACCCTGGTGCTGATCTTCTGGACCCTGGTCTGCTGAGGTTAGCTGCTTCAGTTATAGCTGGGCCCTTAACACACATTTTTAATCTTTCACTTAGCTTGGGAATTGTACCAAAAAACTGCTCATGTGCTTCCAGGGGTGGAAATGGTAGAGACCTTAATAATTACCATCCAATTTCCAAGCTATCTTGTTTAGCCGAGACCCTTGAATCCTTGGTTAACTGCCAGCTTCATTTGTTTCTGAGCAGAAATTGCACTTTAAATATTTTCTCTCAAATAGAACCCAATGTGTTGTTGCAGACTCTATTCAATCAAATCTTCTGGAGGTCACTTAAGGCGTACCACAGGGCTCAATTTTAGGACCCTTACTTTTTACATTAATAACATTGTTTGACAAATGGCTGTAAGGTGCATTTTTATGCTGGTGATACAGTGCTTTATACATCTGCTTCTTCATTGGAAGGAGCATTATCTGCTTTGTAGACAACTTTTGACTCTATCCTGCACTCACTTTTACAGCTTAAACTTGTCGTAAATACAGCAAAAAATAAATATATGCAATTCTCTAGATCCCACTCATTGAAGGAAATTAATTTAAAAATTTGCACTTTGGATGGCTCTGAAATTGAGTGAGTGCTCTCCTACAAGTACCTTATTTATATTTATTGGTATTTATTGATGAAAAGCTGTCTTTTAAAATGCATGTTGTTAAGCTAACTAAAAAGTTAAGAGTGAAAATTGGGTGCCTTTACAGAAATAGATCCTGTTTCTCGCATGATAATAGGAGGCTTTTAGTTCAGTCTACTTTCCCGTCAGTACTTGATTATATCCCATATATATGTGCATTATCTATATATGCAAGCTGCCCCTACCACCTTGAAACAACTTGACACTGTCTATCATTCAGCACTTCGTTTTATTATCAGGGATCATTTTAAAACGCATCACTGTACTCTGTATCAGGCAATGGGCTGGCCGCCCCTGGCCGCTAGGAGAACGCAGCACCAGCTCCTGTATGTTTATAAAGCAATCGTACATAAGCTACCTAATTACCTGACATCCCTCATCACATGGCATTCTAGAAATTACCAGACAAGGTCTTGGAATTGGTTGACTCTTGAGGTCCCTCGAGTCAACACTGAGCTAGGAAAAACAGATTTTAGTTATTACGCTCCTAGAGCATGGAAAGTGTTTCTTTCAAATTGGATGCCTTAATCTCATTGGGCAAATTCAAAAATGTGATGAAGGAATTTGAAGTCGAGGTCTGTGTATGTTTGAAATAATGTTGCCTAATGTTATCAGCTGAATGTATAAAATGTATTGATATATGATGTGTCATTTTGTTTATATTATTGTATAATGATCATGTTTTTATGATTATGTGATTATGCTTGTATCCAGGGCACCATCGCAAATGAGACCAAGGTCTCAATGGGTTTTCCCTGTTTAAATAAAGGTAAAATAAAAAAAATACCCAAGGAACACACAGGAAAATACACAACACAAGGACCGGAATCTCATTAAAGTTCTATTAGCAGCGACCAAGAAGGCAATCACAAGGAAATGGTGCAAAGAAGACCTCCCTCCTCTGAGACTTTGGCTGGATATAGTCGAAGAGCTATATGAAAAGACTCACACATGTTCTGAGAATTCAACAATCAGCATCTCATGACAAATGGGAAAAGTGGACTGCTTATAAAACCCATCACAAAGACACTTCTAGAACCACTGTATAATGAGTAAGTTGTATCAACATGTTGTATACCTCTCTGACCCTAATTTCTGTATTTGTTTTGTAATAAGAAAATGAAAAGCAATAAAATTTAAGTTTAAAAAAAGATACAGTGAAATTGAGGATTGCAGCATGCGGGCATGGCTGGAAAATTTGCAGACGCTGCATGTTGTTACGTAAAAAGCATGGACCATTTCCAGCATGCTGATGAACCGTACCAAGAACTCTGCGGTACTGCAGATAAAAGGGATGATATTCAGCACAAGGCCGGTGTACCTAATAAAGTGGCCAACAGTGTGCATTATCTTCAACATCATCATAGGAAAACCAAACCCTACAGCCGGTATAAGCAGTTGGGACACAAGTAAGGAGCAGTAACACAAGTTACTAAACGTGATAACATGTCAACGGTTTCAGCGCAGATTTAGAGCTGAGTTATAAATGGGTTTTGTGCCTGTTCCTTACCTGAAGGTAACAGGGGAAATCCGTCCCATGAGAGCATAGGCAGTGACGCTCTGAAGGTGGAACAGGCCGCCGTCAAAAAGCAGCAACAGGATAATGTCTTGACTGAAGATGAAGCTCCGCCCACTCTTCCCGATCACTGGGATGTCCTGGAAACATGGAGGTGGAGCAACCAACCATCAACATCAACATCACAACTGGTGCCTTACCCCTGACCTTCAGTCCTGCCACATCCTGTATTATGAAGTAATAAACTATAAACAAATATATGTTTGTGTATGTGTATGTTTTACAGATTCCTGCCTGTTTTCTTATGTAAGCGCTGTTACTGTATTGTCTGACATCTTAGACGGCTTTTCATCTAAGAAAATTAATTCCACAAATGACTATAGACTTTAGGTATACAGCATACTGTAACTGCACTTAACTGCCTAACTGTAACAGCAAGTCAATACAACAATCACTGTAGCAATTGTGTGCTGACCTACCAAGAGGAACACCCAGGCAGGTATGAGCATGATGACTGCTGCTGCACTGGTATAGAACTGCAGTTCTGGAGGGCTGAAATAAATCAACAGAGTTTTTAAAACCAGTGTTTGATTGCATAAAATTATGTAATTTTACAGTTAGAAACAGGAGGGTTTGCAGTCTTTTACCTGAACCTGTATGTGTCTCCACTTAGCAGTTTTTTGGAGAATACGTTCTGCAAACTGAGATCAGAGACAAAGGGTTAAATAAAGCATCACACTGCTGTGGGATATCTGTGTTGAGTGCTGCGGTACCAGTCCATGATGTTGGTGGAGAGAGCGGCGGAGAAGCCGAGCATGTTGAAGCTGATCTCTGTGGCTGTGCAGAGGGCCAGGCCGGCCATGACAGGGAACAGGGACAGGTTCACCCACAGCCCTGCAGGTTGGAAAGCAAACAGCACACAAAATGAAATGAGTCACCGCACTTATCGTCACAAAACCCATAACCTGATTGCCCTGTGGCAGTCCTACTGGTATGACCACATTTTATGCAATAATGCCGACAAAGGGTTGAAGTGACTGATGGAGGTGTTGCACAATAGATTTGGAACTTTCATTTAAATGAAAAAAAAAAGAGCTCTCCCATGTTTTCCTTAGCACAGTTATCAAGTTAACTCAATAGATCTGCTTTGTGAGATTTGCTGTATTATATGTCATCAAAAGCATTAATCAAAAGCATCTAACAGCCTTGATGCTCCTACTTGAAGCGTCAGAGGAATCTGCACAGACACAGGTGTTAATTTCATTGTACCTGTTTGGAAGCCTGCAGTGAGCCCCAAAAACAGTTGACGCATTCATGTGCATCAACTAATCCATGACAATGTTTTCAGTGTGTCTTGGCCCACTACATGTAGCCAAGTAACAAGAAAACATCACATTTACATTCAAGGATACGGCTGGTGTTATTCTATATTTTTCTTATTGTCAACAAATCCTGAGAAAAACAAAACCAACAATGCATTCAACTTTCCAACAGAAGACATTTTACACCCTGACCCCTCATATACACATACAGCAGTGTGCCATCTACCTGTGTACTCCCCGAGGATCAGCCTGGACATGATGACAGTGAAGATGGGTGCTGAGCTCTTCACTGTCTCTGCAAAAGACACCGCCACATTCTTCAGGCTCACCAAGCCCAGAACCACTGTGGTGAACCTGACAAATGCAGACAAAGATGATACTCCTTTCTTAGAAGCTACTAGTTTCTAACTGGTTATTTAGTAAATTGGGTTGCACTACAAACACAAAGACGAGGACTGTCTTAGCTAGTAGAACCCTCAGTAGTTGTTATTTATACATGCATATATAAAGAAACATGTGTTTAAGCATAATTATTTCTAAGAAATCATGCAGTTTAGAGAGAGAACTGACCCACCTCATGAGTCCAACAAACACCATGATCATGATGAAGTTGGAGGGGTACTCGGTTCTGGACTTGTGCTGGTACAGGCAACAGGGCACAAACATCTTTAGGCAGCCTATGACAGTGGTGGAGAGCATCTGAACAGCACCTGGGGAGCATATGGAAGACAATCAAATAGAGCTACAGCCACAAACACCTGCAGCATGAATGTCAAATAAACTTCATGAGCTGCAACTGCAACCTAATATCTACCTTTGCCTTGTTTTTTCAAAGCTAGACTAATAAAAGCAGAAGCTTAACAGATTTACACTAACAATCCTGCTGTAGGTTTTTCCATTAATTTCAGTGAACGACATAAATCAAGTTGTAGTGACATAAAAACTCTTGAGTTAGGAAATCCATTGACGTAATTTAAATATGTTGTTGAAAAAGTCCATTTTATCAGAAAAACAATAAGCTTTTGTGGTCATTGTGAAAAAGGTCATCTGAACTTTGGTTGTGTCTTGCATCAAAATGTTTGGCATCTGGCATCAGGCAGTTCTGAGTATTGAAGTGTGCCTGAATGCACCACCCGAGTTTTTGTCTCTGCATATACTTCAGTTTTGACAAATCAAACGAAGGTTGCTCACTGAAATGGATTACCTTTCTCAAGCAAGTTTCATGTTTCTGTAAGTTGTTTTTCATGCCTGGCAGGAAGTCAAGCTCAAGTTTCAGGGGATGCTTTAGAAATGCTCAGCAGTAACACACTATACCTAACCTATACAATATATAGTTAAACAGCTAAAACCTGCAAAACCACCAGTAAGATGTCACTAATCACAAAAACATACAAAGCAATAACGTACATGTTTCCTGCCTTATTTCTAGTCTAGTTAATATTAATTATTCCTTCTCTTTACCCAGCATGCTGGGCTCCCCCTCCAGCAGTGACAGGATGTACTTGTTGAGGAACAGGGTGCAGAAGCTGAAGAAGTACCAGAGGCCCAGGTAGGTCATGGAGCGCCAGTTCCACACCCCTGACTCGGCCTCGATCACCGTAGTCTCTGTGACTGTGATCTTTAGCACCTGCTCCCCTGGCAGGCTCTCGCTGCGGGCCAGCACCACTCGCTCCTGGCGGGTGCTGAACGGTGACAAGAGGCGCCACATCGGGTGCGTAGCAGTCTGCCTCCCGCCTGGCATCACGCTTGCTGCCTGACGGCCCCCAGGGGCCCAACAGATGGGTGATAAGAGGGAGATGGGGGGGAGGGGTCGATGAGAGTTTTGATGGTTAGTCCATCTTCTGATCGGTCCAGCAATTGATCAGTCTTGCTGTGAATGCTTCAAGTCCTGCTGTCCCCTGAAGCTGGAAAGAATAAAAATCACCTTCTGTCAGGTGAGACACAAGGTGAACAGAAGGAGAAGAAAATCAAAATTCATATTTTTGTATCATACACATTTAGTAATTGTCCATCCACTTGTTACAGCTTTTTAAACATTACATATACAAGTGTATTTTGTCTCATGCTGGTCTGACATTTAACATACAATAAGAATCCATATTATTTCACATTCATTCTCGATTCATTTAAACTGTTATGTTATATTACATACTATTTACTGTATTAACCACATATTTACTGAATACTACACTGATGCTGCAAACACTTCATTTTAAACACCGCTACAACATCAGCAGAGCTTCACTTATGAAAGGGGGCAGTAGTTTGAGACCCCACAGTGTGCATGTTGCTGACAGGAGACCGAGGAGGACAGGTGAACCGCACGTGGACCTCAAGGACTTTTCACACAAATCAAACTGTCACGTTAAAGAGCGGTCCAGTGTTTTTAAAACGCCCTGAGCTTTGTTATCAAGTGCAAACGATTGGAAAACAATGTAATGTACCTTTAATCAGATAAGATTTGAAGTTTGGTGTAGTTAGCTTCTTCTCGCAAGAAGGTGTCAGGATTAAATGCAAACTAAAACTGTAAAGAAGACGAACTCTTACCTCTCTTTGAGCCGAGACTGAAAAACACCTTAAACCCAGCTGGTCAACGAGACAGTAGCGAGCGGTGGGAAAAGAGGAAGTTGCACATTGACGTTAGCTAGCCGCTGTTTTCTGCGGCAACATGGGATGCAGAGTGGAAGCTAAAGAGCCAGCCGTGCTGTCTGCCATCCTCCACAACATGAGGGAGTGTTAAATGAGACTACACCCACTGTAACACACACATTTACCTCTCTATCTGGGTCACACACATCCCTGCACCTGACTGAGACGTGGCTGCTAACAACAATCAAGCTGCGGTGTCAAGCTGCGCCGAAACGGAGTGCGAGTACAAACCTTCAAATTAAAACCTCTATTCGTGGATAAATGTCCGTATTAACCCATTGACCATATCAGATAAAATTCAGCGAAAGTAAATTCATTTTATCGTAATGATTGCTATGGAGATTCTTACATAGGTATTTGGGATTTGAGGGAAACTTGATCCTGATCCTTCTCGTCAGAAGGCAAAATGCTTTTATTTTACATGATACAATCGCTGCGTTTCCGGTGAGACTCGTTTCAACTTGACGCAGCTGCCACGAAACAAAGACTGTGTTCAAAAGCGACGCCTGCAAGGGGCGACCGGTCAACTGGTTTGTGGTCATTAACAAAAAATGCAATTTTTGATTTGAATTAAAACTCAAATGCACTTCTAAAAACTCACAGCAACAGAAATAATCACGACTTTAAAGGGGGTCCTGTCTCGTAAAGGGGCTCGTATGAAATCTGTGTGTTGTAGTTCCCGACTGTGACAATGGAGGGTAGTGAACAGTCATTATTCAAAAATACATTCATGTCAACCACAATAACATTCACAAGGTAGCAAATCTGGTAGTGGTGCAGGAGTTTGTGATAACTAAGTGTATATTATGACTGCAGATATTACTGACATTACTACTAAAACCTGTATTGATATCAGCATTAATATCTGTCGGCTTATCAATGAAGAATATGGAGTTGAACTTTCTCACTGTGACCACTAAAGGGAAATCAGCATTCATTGTCATTTTCATTTTATTTTTCACTTTTCATTTTATTTAACCAGACGTATCAGTGCACTATGGAGGACCACAAGTGTCACGCAAATAGTAATAAAGCATTTTATTAATTAAAATTAGTATTCAAAACAGGATGGGCTCTTCGCAGCCGGCTCACCTGTCAGGACCCTGTCCTGTCCCTTCTGTGAGCCGGTTGGCACAACAATATCTCCTTTTCCTTCCTGACATTCCCTAGGATAGAGCATCCTGGCTCAGACCTTCCTGGCTTCATCAGGTTTTCAAATGGGCACCCCCCTTCACTGGTGTTTCAGATTAACAGACACAAATTTACAGATTAGCAAACATGAATCACAGATTAACAGACAGGAATTACAGTATCCAAACTCCTTCCTGGCCTTCTCCCTCCCTAGGATAGAGCATCCTGGCTCAAACCTTCCTGGCTTCATCAGGTTTTCACTGGTGTTTCATCCATTAGCCCATGACATCTCGGGAGGGTTGGACAACAGAACCAGTGTCCTGGAACCACCCCCTCAGCCACTTAGGTCTGGTTGCCACTCTGCTCTCTCCTCTTTCCTACCACCTAGGCTTTGCCACCGTTTGTTCCTCTTCAGCCAGAGCCACCGGGATGCTGTCTCTGCCTTCTTGCTAATGGCGGCCACCAGCTTCTTGCATACTGGTCCTCTGGCCCCAAGCACCCCCAAAGCTCTCCAGAGTGATTGCCCTGGAAAGCCTCTGCAGCTGACTTCCACTGGGAGGTTCCAGGCTCTCCAACCCCTCTGCTGGCTCTCCAAGATGAGGGACTGGTACTTCCCAAGCTAACGCTCATGTGCCTCCTCTATCCTCTCTTCCAAAGGCACCGTCAACTCAACAAGAGCAACCTGCTTTGTGCCCTTTGACCGGAGGACGATGTCAGGGCGGAGGCTTGTGCTGGCAGTCTCCTCTGGAAATTTTAGCTGCCTCTTCAGATCCACACGTATCACCCGCTGTAGCCAGGATCCACGTGCCCCCTGCCTCCATGCCCACCTTCTCCCCTTGCCTGAGGAAACTGATGAAGCGTGGGCCTTTGGCCTTGGAGCTCAGTTGTCTTCTGCTTCCTCTCTTGTTCTAGTCCTTCTGCCAGCTGGGCCAGCACCTGATCGTGGCGCCACCTGAACTTCCCGTCCGCCAGGCTTGCTTTGCAGGATGAGAGGATATGCTCAAGGCTGGCTGGTCTCCCACACAGTATGCAACATAGGTTCTCTGTCAGTTTCCACCCGTGGAGATTCGATGGCATTGGCAGAACATCGTAAACTGAGCAAAGTAGAAACTTGATCCGATGCCCCTCCATGCTCTACAAGTCATGCCAGCCCAGCACCCTCCCTCGCACACTGTCCCAACGAGTCCAGCTGCCCTGCTGTTTCATGGCTACTGCTCTCATACGCCTGTCCTTTTCCTCTGCCACCCGGTTCTCCCTCTGCACCATGCCATGACGCTCCTGTGGGTTCGTGTCTCTCCAGAATGACCTGGTGATGGTGATTCACCTTCCCCACGATGTCAGCATGCTGCAGCCATTCTTCTGCCTCCTTCAGTGCATTGCCAGCTGACCACTTGTGTCCTGTCTGGACATTGATGTTCGCTTGGCGTGTTCACTTAGTAACTAATTGTACAATAAAAATAGGCATTAATACATTTTTTTTACAAATGTATTTATTAATCTATAAATCAATAGACTAAATTACAGTCATTCATTATTTGATATTTTAATGGGCAATAAAAAGAGGAATAAAAAAATAATTTAAAATAACCCATCAATAAATAGTTCAAATTAAAAAGAGATTTACAAAAACAACATAAAACAGTCAATAAGTACATCATTTAAAAATGCATGAATGAATTCATAAATAAATAATGGAATTTAAAAATCTATTTGAAAATGCAGTTTAAACAGAGAAATAAATAACTGGATTCACAAACTGACATGGATGTGGGAAGGAGAAGGTGGTGGGGGAAGTATGGCGCATTTGAAGCACTAAAATGGAAGAACCAGCATTAAACAACATGTGGAATAACACAACAAATGCCATCATTTCTTTGGCTGACTATGTCGACAGTAATGTTCCAGTTGACTATACTGTAACTATGCTCTGACGAGGTTGCCTCAGCTAACAGTGGCCATGATGGGACCAGTGATCATTTTGGGGTGGCACAGAAATCACTATTGTATGAACATAGAAATGCGTCTAACTAGAAAATAAGGGGCTGTTTTAGGCACCTACAACACAACTCTACATTATTTGGAATTCAGGCAGTAGTGGAATAGATCAAATAATATTCAGTGTATCCAACATTTGTTTTCTTATTCCTGCAGGTAAAGTAACAAAGAAGCTTACACTATAGGTATAAAGTAGCCTACACGTGTCCCAACCAAGCTACAGAGTATTACCACTGTTCAGCTCAGCTTATGGTGCTCAGCAGCACTATGAGCTCATTCTCAGTATCATCAGGACACAGACAGATATATAATTAAAAGGAGTTGTTTAATCAAATTCAAAAGGCTTTATTGGCATGAAAGTTTCAAAAAACAGTGTTGCCAAAGCATCAAAATAAAGTTGTCCAAATATTTTGGACTGCACACAATTTGAACATTAACACAACATTAAGATTGATTATATATTAATTACATATATACAGTATATCCTATACATGTATTTGTGTGTGTGCGTGTTTGTCAGCACACTCATGCATTCAGCTTCCTAGTAAAGTGACCTAGTGACTCCAAATCAATACCAGAAATTATTACTATGTAATATAATTGTTTATTTTTATTTATTTTAATTGTTTATACACCAGAATTTGAATGCCAATAACATAGAATTACAAAGAAGAGGGAGTAGGCGCCATTTTAAAAAAAACAGAGCACATGGGAAAGGACTTTGTTGTTTAATCTAAAAACGCGGCGCTTCAAAAAAGGCCAGAGACAGAAAAGTACAGACCTCTGACTAAAAGCTGGAGGTAGAGATTTTATGATCATGTCTTTCATTTTTCATGCTTTTAGTGAGGTAAATGTTGCCCCTGGGCAGTGGTCCACAGTTACACTTGCTGTGTTTAAAAGCAACAACAAAGATTATCTTGGATGAGGGTCATCTGGTGTAAAGACAGACAAGGAGTCCGGACAGAGGTGCTTCATGCAGGTACTGTTAAAAAAAAATTTTGTTTAACCCCCAGAGGCTTTAAAAATGTAACTTAA